>QRFJ01004253.1:46763-81260 GCA_006176705.1 Cocos nucifera | reverse complement strand
GTCCCTTCCAATCACTTAGGTTATCCTTCAACACCTTTTTTCGATTACTCTTGCATCTTTTACTTTCTTGTTCTTTCAATTTTTCTCCTATAAGTTTTTGCACATTCCTTTTTGTTCTTAACTTTTTGGAGGTTTTTTTTTGGGGGTTATACTTTGATCTGGGATGTCTTCTTTAAAATCTTTTTCAATCTGCCGGTTCTTGGAGCTCTGCTCTGATGCGCCTTAAAGAGACGATGGGTGCAATGAGAATCAAACAGAGGAATGCCTAGAACCAAGGAAGTCTAAGGGAGGAATTGAAACTATTGGACGGAAGAAGAGCAGGAGCTGGAGGAAGAAGAAGACTCGGGCAAAATGGGTTTCGAAGGAGGAAGAAGGCCTTAAATAGTCGAGAAGAGGCCCGGGGTGGTTATGATTGCGAATTGCCTTCGGCCGATCTATGTGTGCTGCGTGTCCCACTCATCATGGCAGAGAAGTGGTGATGGGTAGATCCTTAATGGCTTCGTACCTTGGATAGAGCTTCGATGGAAAGCTTAAAAAACATCTTTTTGGATCACCTCATATTTATGAAGTTTCGGTGCCAGTGCAGTAGATGCCAAAAAACATTCCATCTTGACGGACATGGAAAACTAAAAAGAACTTTGGTGGTCTTATCTGTACTCCCTTCCTTCAAATTTTAAACTCGAAAGTAGGGGGACTATTGTTGGGGATAAATACGTTTCCACCAAAGTTCAGATGGATATCTAGTCTCTGAGTAACCTCATCCAGTAACAACAACCAAGATTGAGCCTCAACCAAATTCATAGGATCTCACGGACTTCGGCTGGATGAGCTTGAATAGTAAGGATGGCCAAAGTCCTCCATCCTATTTTGATCGTACTTCCTCTAGACAAACTTGAATAGTGAAAGCAGCTGCTTGAATAGTTGACGTGTTGAGGTTTCGGCCCCTAGGTAGTCTAGCCTGGCTAGTCTGGAAGCTAACCGAACTCCCCTTCGACCGGATCTCCCTCACATTGAGTACCACTATCACCAACAAATCTCATATCAAAGGCCTCAGGATGGTAGAGCTTCCCCCTGATGAACTTCTATGCTTTGTTAATAATGGAGGACCCCCTGCAGTCAAATTCTACTCCTACCGGACTTCTCCACCAGTCGAACTTCTTCTGAACTTTTTTGTTAAGATGAGCTCCTTCCGAACTTCTTCTTCAGTCGGACTCCCTCCCAACTTCTCCTTCAGTAAGACTTCTCCGCCAGTCGACCTTCTATTAAACTTCTCCACCAATCAAACTCCTTCCGAACTTCTCCACTAAGATGAGCTCCTTTCAGACTTCTCTTTTAGGTGGACTTCTCTGCCAGTCGAACTTCCTCTGGATTTCTCCTTTAGTAGGACTTCTCAACCAGTCGAACTCCTACCAGACTTCTCCACCAGTCAAGCTCCTTCTGGACTTCACCTTCAGTCAGACTTCTCCATCAGTCAAATTTCTTCTAGACTTTTCCACCAAGTCGAGCTCCTTCCAGACTTTTCCTTCAGCCGAACTTCTCCACCAGTCAAACTCCTTCCAAACTTCTCCTTCTAGTTGCCTGAAGGACTCCGCTCGACCAACTTTCTCTTAGATCCTCTTGGTAGGGTTCCGACCAGACTCCTTCCAGTAGCCCGAAAGGACCTCGGTGCATGCCCTCGATACAGCAAGCAACAGCCTATGCATAATCAACCTCGATAACTCTAAACTCCTCTGGAATAATTGTAACTAGGAACTCTTCGTTGCCTGCAGCTACCCCATCCGAGCTTCAGTTGTCAGATCCCAATGGATTGGCACGTTGCGATAATAGACACTACTCTCCATAACAAACTTTACATGGCCCTGAACTACCCACTACCAAGCAGTTAAGACTATCAGTATTAGTTTATTATAGGCTCTGCCTATATAAGATACCCTCCAAATACATTTTTCTCTCTAAGCTCTCATCTTCTACCTAAAAACTCTACTAAAATCTTCTCTAACCATTCTATTTCTGTAGCTGAAAGAGCTGACTTAATCATCGAAGGATCTTGTCGGAGCCACCACCGCCAACTCCGTATGAGACTTATTTTGCAGGTCACTGACAGTGACCTCATCTTCTCCTACTACAGCCTCAAATCCAACGTCAACCAAATTTTGAATCAATAATTGCCTTAAGACCGACGAACACCTTTTGGTCTCTTTTGGGTATCCTATGAATGTGTACTTGTTAGACCTAGGTCCAAGTTTATCTGTAACTAATCGTTTGACATAAGCTGGGCACCCCCAAACCCTTAGGTATGAAAGTGCTGGCTTACGCCCTGTCCATATCTCATATGAAGTCTTAACTACAGACTTACTTGGAATCCTATTTAATAGATAGCAAGCTAATTCAAGTGCATATCCCTAGAGGGATATTGACAAGCTGGCAAAATCCATCATGAATCAGATTATATCTAACAAAGTTTGATTTCTCCTTTTAGACATACCATTATGCTGTGGTGTCTTAAAGGAGTCCATTGGAAGAGAATCTCATTCTCTCCTAGATATGTGAGAAACTCACCGAAAAGGTAATCTCCTCCTCGATCAGATCGAAGAGTTTTAATACTCTTCTTAATTTATTTTTTTACTTTACTTCAGAATCGTTTAAACATTTTAAATGAATCTGACTTGTGTTTCATCAGATGGACATATCCATATCTGGATAGATCATCTATGAAAGTGATGAAGTAGAAATATCCATCTCTAGCACCTATACTCATTGGTCCACATATATCAGTATGTACAAGATCTAAGAGCTCAGTAGCTCTCTCACCTTTTTCAATAAAAGATGACTTGATCATTTTACTAAAAAGACAGGATTCATAGGTTGGAAGTGATTCACAATCACTGATTTCAAGGATTCCCTCATGAGTCAACATATTTATTCTTTTCTTATTTATGTGACCTAGCCTACAGTGCCATAAGTAGATATCTAACACATTATCTAATCTAGGGTGCTTGCTAGTTGAATAGACTATATTAACAGGTTATGATAGCATATACACACCATTATTCAAATGTCTAGAGAAAATAGTAACACCATTCATAATGATATTACAAAACTATTTCTTTATTAAAATTTCATAATTTTCTTTGATCAAAAGGCCTATAGAAATAACATTCAAAAAGAAACTAGGACAAAAATGATAATAATTTAGAATAATAGTATGGGACTCAAATACAAGTTTCAAGATTCCTAATGCTAGAACTGAAATTGGTCTTTCATCTCTAACGTTCAAGAACCTCTCATCTTGCTCGAATCTCCTACTAACCTGCAACCCCTGCAATGAATTACAAATATGGTAAGGGCTATCGATACCCAATACCCAGTCAGTAAAATCATAAATAGAGAAATTGCAAAGAGTTATCATATAAATATCTTGCCCAGCAAAAGCTTGCTTCTTTCTCTACCTGTTTGGACCTAGGGAGGCAATGTACTAAGGATAGTTTCTCTTTCAATGCTCCTGCTTTCTACAAAAAAAGTATTCAGCTTGACTCTTATCGGGCTTGATTTTTTTGGTCTGATCCCGCACAGATGTCCCAGTCTGAACTTGCACCTTCTTGCCATTCTTCTTCTTGTTCTTCTTTTCTTTCCTAAAGGGTCGAGAACCAGAAGACAAACCTCTCACTAAGTTCACCGACTCCTTATAGAGCTGGTGATCCTTCTCAAAATTTTGAAGTAACCCCAGTAACCTATGGTAGTTTACTTCAGACTTTGTCATTCTGTAATGAGTAAGAAATGAAAGATAGGACTTGGGCAACAAGTTTAGTATTGCATCTTTCCCAAGCTGTTCATGCAAGAGAAAGCTTGCTCAAATACTCCATCAGCTCAATCATGTATAATACATGATCGGTGATAGAAGCTCCATCCCACATCCTAGCATTGAAGATGGCACAACTAGTCTTGTGCCTCTCAACGTCATTGGGTGTGGCAAAAGAATCCTCCAACATTTGAAGCATATCTTTTGGCTGAGCCATCTCGAATCTTTGACTGAACTCGTTGCTCATGGCTACCAGCATAATGCAACACATAGTGATTCAGTCATTGAGCTACTTTTGATAAGTGTCTTTGACTATCCCATATGCACCGGGGATTGGCTCCTCAGGTGTTGAATCCGTCAATACATACAGGATCCGTTCATGCTTTAGAACAATCTTCAACTTTCGATACCAGCTACTAAATTTGGGTCTCACTAACTTATCATTGTCTAACAATGATCAGAGCGATAGGAAAGTGGCCATATCCACACAAAAAAAAATCAAGACCTAATTAGTAATTGATTCATTAAACTTAAAGATTTGGACTTTAATCAAAAGGTTCTCTCATTATTTTATTTGAATTGGTAGCCTCTACCTCCAATCTAAGGAATTATCTTAATTTCTTAGTGGATACTAGAATCCACATAGACTGCACATAAGCCTAACTTTGGTTGGTCAATCCATGTACATCAAGGATAAGTTCATAATCAATTATTTTTCTAAATAATTTTTAGTAATTTAATTTTACCCCAGTCCCTAATCAGTAGGCTTTGGCCTCCACTGAAAAGGTCCAATTAGGTCCAACCATTAAAATGACCATATTTGGTCCATCTAACTAATAAATTATTAAGTCTAACTTTGGTTGGTCAATCTAATATCTATTTAGAAAGATGCGGCCAAGAAATCGTATTATGAATGATAATTCCATCAGTCGATAAGCACCAGGCCTTTGGGCCTCCAATGATTATCCAACTGATGGATCCATTATCATCCACTTAATAGGAGGCAATGATCTAGTTATCACTATAACTATTTCATTTTAAGGACCTAGTAATTTTAGAGGATTTTAATTTAAGAAAGAGAGAAGGTTAGATGAACTAGCTTATCAGGATCCTCCCACTGACTTCACCAAGTCAGCTTAAAGGAGACCATTAATAGGCTGGTCTAGGAGCACCTAAATCAATCATACTAATTTACTTAGTTGACATGGGTTAGCTCGAATAGTTAAGTGATCTCATCAAAACATAATTTCACCAAGAGGCCAGGTAGGTTTGATCGGTGGGAGGGTCTGCCAAAGCTTGCCTTAGACACCATCAAAAATGGCCAGATAAGCAAACTGCCAATTAAAGACCATCAGTCTGGTTTATCTTAGATACCAACTGGTTTAATTAGTCTCGATTAGATCAACTTAATAGTTCATGCTATATGCGGTAGCCAAGAATCAAGTCCATCTTGAGTCTCGTTAAAGATATGGACTTGACCAACTACATCTATTGTAATTGATCTAGAGAATCCTTGATCTAATCTAAGACAATAATTGATTAGATTTAGTCAATTCTGTAATTAAGTCCATTCTTTAATCTAACCCTAGGTCTAACCCAATTAATGGACCTCAACCCCACTAACCCATTAATCTAATGTGTTATGATTTGTGTCTTAGGATTTTAAATTCACAATCCTAGATCCTAATCAAAACTTCTTAAATTCTTAATTAAATTTTGGACTGAGGGTTGGGGTTCAATTTTTTGAAAATGATTTTCATGTTTGTAAAATATTTTTACAACATGGTTCTACCAATCAAGTTGCATGTTTGATTCATAATTAATATGCAAATAAGATAAGCATGAACCTAATTTAGATCTAATCTAAACGAGTTCATGTAATTGAAATGGTTTTAATACCAATCAATCATAAATTATCTTAAATAAAATCTAACATATTTATGATAATTAAAATTAGATTAAAATATTTTAAATTAGATCATAAAATTTCTTAGATCTAATTTAAAATTTTATGATTAATATTTTAGATCAGCACATACTAGGACAACCTTTCCACTGTAAGGGATAAACCTTACAGTAGGACAACCTTATAATCAGTCCGTACAATCTAAAACTTTTACTTTTTGATTTAAAATTTTTTTAAATCTAATAAATTATAAATAAAATTAGATCACATATAATAAATTTATGATTAGAATTAGATCTATATGAACTAGGATAACCTCTCCACTATAAGGGATAAACCTTACAACATGACAAGCTTATATCAGTTCGTGTGATCATAATTTTTAATTTTAGATTTAATAATCAGATTATAAATCAAATAAAATTTAAGAAATAATATAAAACATGCACATATAATCATATAATAATAAACCTAAGCTCTGATACCAATTGAAGGAACTAGATCTTGGATTTCAGGGCTAGATCTTGAAACTTTTTTAGATCTAGGCAGCGAAAGGTAGGAATTAATCAAAATTAATTCCTAAAAATCAAAAAACTCCTAGATCAAAGATCCTATTACATGATTATAGCATGAGATTAAATCAAAAATTAAAAGCATAAGAAAGAAAAATATGTTGATCATAGTGATGGAAAATATGCAGGGTTTCATGCATCGATTTCAAAACTTTTTTGAAATTAAAGCATTAGAAGACATAGACTAAATAGTTTAATCTATAATATACATGTAATCAGATTATAAAATCCTACATCAAAAATCTATAATATATCATGATGCAAATATAAATTTGAAAATAAATTAATCACAACTGGTATTGATCATATCAATACCTAGATCTAGAATAATTCTAGATCTACCCTTCGATCATATCTGGGTTACCAAGAGATCGGATCTCTTATCTTTCCATGGGTTGAGAACTCCGCATTTGATTTTTGTTGTTGCTTTTAGAGCCGCATAGGCATTCGACCTCTACAGGTGATCCGCACGAATCAGCAACATAGATCGGAGATTCATCGAATGAAGATCCGCTCGAAGTGCTAGCTTCTCATGGATCCCTCCTGATGGTTAATCAAACATATATTCTCTGGATCTCTTGGATACTCTAAGAGATGAAGAATATGAGAAGGAATAAGAAAGAAATTCAATCCTTGGATCTTTCATAAATCAAAAAATAAAATAAGAAAAAATAAATCCTAAGAGAAGATAAATCTTCTCCTTCAGGACATCCACAATCGATGTCCTAAAAACATCTCTATGCTAGAACAAGAGGAGACCTTTTCCTCTAGATTTTTCCTATGTTTCTAGATCTAACATCTTCGATTTTTATCTTAAAAAATTCCCACAAGTAAATAGAGAAGAAGGGTTCTCAAGAAAATCCTAAGAGAAGACCTATCTTCTCTTCTCCTTCTCTCATCAGGACATGATCAGATCATATCCAAAAGGAACAACATGCTCCAACAACTTAGAGAACTTATCCCATGCGCTAATCCTCTTTCTCTCTTAGATTTTATCACATAAAAATCACTAGGAGAAACAAGAAAAAAATACATGAAAGAAAAATAAAGAGAAGACAATCTTCTCTTACCTTTGATCCTTCAAGACATCATCCTATGTTTTCCAAAAGAAAGGATTTTCTCCAAAGAACTTGGCACCACAAACCTCCACACCAATCCCTCTTTTTCTGCTGGTTTGTGCTATAGAAAACCTATTGTTTTGGACATCCACACATACCTTGAAGGGGTTGGCACAAAATTAGGTTGACTAGGTCAAATGACCTAGTCAAACAAGGAAGTAATTGGGGCGTCCAACTCTTGGATGCCCCTTCCTTATTTTTTGGCGTGAAACCCCTGATTCTTATGCACAAAAACTAGGGAGAAAGGGCTGAATAAGTTAGAGGGACGTGGGTAGAGTTGGTGCTTAATGGAGGGAAGAGTTTTGGTCAAAGAAGACTCTTCCAAGTAGGAAACAAATCCTAACTACTTTCTGATTTTGACCAAGTCAAAACAAACTCCCAAAATTCTAAATAATGGAATGTAGAAGGCCTTCTTTGGTGTGGAAATTTACGTAGAAAATCAGAAATTAAATAAAGGTGGGTGTGGGCTCTTAGGTGCAAGAGAAAGAGAGAGAGTCCCAGTCCAACTGGGACTCCTCTTGTTTGACTAGATCAAATTAGTTTTGAATCTAATTTAAATTTTATTAAAATTAGATTAAATATAATCTAATTAAGGATGATCCTAGTCCAACTAGAAGCTTAATTAAATTATATTAATTTAAGATTTAAATCTGATTTAAATCTTAAATCAATGAGGTGCACCCAAGTCCTAGTCAAACAAGGAATTATCCTTTCTTGCAATTGGCTTATCCAATAAACCAACTAGACTTAATCTAATTAAGTCCAAACTAATTTTAACTGAATCTAATTCAATTAGACTTGATCTCAGCCTGATTGCTCAATCAAATTGAGCCAATTAGCAATTCAATTACTAATCTATCCTCCTGCAACACTTACATCAGGTCAAACACCAATTATATTGATGGATTGACCTTAGAATGATTCTCAATTATTGATTAACCATCTGATTAGGTTACAAGCTCTAATGTGTGTGACCCCATAGGTTTGAACCTAAGTCGGTAACATAGAAATCAATTTCTGTAGCAATCAAAGTTACCATCTAGCAATGGTTTTCGACGTCCGGATAGATCGAATGTATGCAAATCAACATTCTTAGAATCTTAGCCCATGGTTACTGTATAATTCATCCCTATGATCAATAATACTTAAGACAACTTTGAGTATACTATCAAATAATCATACAAGTCATCTCTATTGTGTCTCAAAATTTTGCAAATCCCATGACACCTCACAAGGATTACCCAGGCCTAGATTTTGCTAAATTGAAACACAACGAGACATTCTCTTCCTGAAGCTAATCAGGAGTGATCAATCTTATCTTGACTCACACACCGACTTCATAAGTACTTGACTATACCCAAAAATCTTTCGAACCTATATTAGAAATATAGGCAGTCCGGCACCAAAGTATGATGAGTTGCTTGTAAGTCACCGTGGTGATCTCAGGTCGGAGGGACAATTATACCCATTAGCCTTAGCTAGCTACTCTTGATAGTATAGTGCTATAATGATCACGTTCAGTGCAAATATACTCCTATATCTAACCTGAAAGCCATACCAGTGTCTCCACACCACTTGGTTATGAGAACAATCTATGCATATGGCATACAGCGATCAACACTCGATAAGTTATCATCCTTATTAATAACTTATCATTTGATCGTGAATAGTTTAAGAACCATCCGATAAATTCTTCTTTATTGATTGATTGTGGTTCTAAAGACTTCATCATAATTTAGGAGTTTATTTAAGAAAGATAGAATTTTTATGATGAATCAGCCAAATAACTATTATTATTAGATAATTCATACACTAATTCCAATCATCTACTACTTAGATAATTGGCTTTATGACACATTTTCCAATAACTCCCACTTGGACTAAAGCCAATCAGAATAATATCAAATATCCTATCTTTTTCTTGAGTTCGTAGAACTTCTTAGTTCCGAGGTCTTAGCAAATGGATCGATCAAGTTTTTCTTTTACATCGATCTTCTAAAGATCATCATCACTCAAATCTAATATCTAAGGTGAAAGCAATGTAGAATATGCTTGTCCTCTTTAGCCTAAGCTATGGCGCCAGTGCTATGGTAGGACTAGACCATTGGTGGAGGGTGCCACTCCCAACCAGCTAATGAACCTCAGTAACTACGCAACTTACATGGCAGCATCATATGCCACGATGTACTCTATATTACTAACTAAATAGGCTAAAGTATACTGCTTGAAACCTTTTCAACAGGTTACTCCTATAATTAGGGTATGATCCGATATTTTCTTGTTGTCATCTTATTTTGACTGAAATTAAAACATTCACATGTTTTAAGTCAGTATTTCCAAATTTGAGTCATTGAACTTTAGTATTTTTCAAATACTTAAGGATTGTCTATACAATCTTCCAATGGCTCTTACTTGGATCAAACTAGTATTTGCTCACTACCTCTAGTGAGTATACCATATTTGATCTTGTATACAGAGAAATAAGATGACAGCTAAACCTTTATTCCTTGTAATGCTGGAATGCCATTCTCGATTAAGAGAATTTCATCCTCAAACAACACAAGAAATAACACTATAGAATATTTTGCCCAATTATAAATGCAAGATTTATCTTTGTTCATAATAAAGGCATACATTCAAAATGTATATTCAAATTCTGAGGTAATAGCCAAATGAACTTTAAGATCTTTACCTTACCGTCTGCGCTACTCTGATCCTTTTGAAAATCCATTCACACCAATAGGTTTTATCCCTTCAAGTGATCAACTAGTGTCCATAGACTATTGATTTTCATGGACTTCAATTTGGATCATGTGGCTCAAAGCCACTTCTTAGAGTTGGGTCACTGCATTGTATTCCTATAGATGATTGGATCCTTGTTGTTCTCATCGAACTCAATAGCATTACCTTCTTGAACCTAGATACTGAAGTATATGTCTAGCTAATGTGGTACTCTACCGGATCTTCTTAAAGGTGACACTTTAATGGGCTTCAGATTTGATCTGATCAAATTCGGTTCTATAGGTTTACCAGATAACGTTTGTTCTTTTCTATCAGTCAAACTTTTACAAGTTCAACTTGATAGGCATCAGTTCCTTCTCTAAGAAACTCCTTTCCAAAAGGAATGCTCTACTGCTGATGAAAATCTTATATTCTTTAGCATAGTAGAATTAATAACCCTTAAAAATTTATTGGACCAGGATCCAAGTTTATGTATGTGCAAATATTTGATATAGGCCGATCAACTCCAAATTCGAAGATGAGGGAGTCTAGGTCTATGCCCGATCCATATCCAATATGGTGTTTTTACAATAGATTTACTTAGTATATATTCAGAGTAAAACTAGTAGCAACAAGAGCATAACCCTGAAGCAGGCAGACAAGTGAATCCTATCATGGATTGAACCATGTCTAACAAAGTTCAACTTCTCCTTTCAGATATACTATGCTTCAAAAAGAAATCCACTGAGAGAGAATCCTATTCTCTCTTAGATATATCACAAATTTATTGGATAAGTATTCACCTCCTCGATCTGATTGAAGAGTTTCAATACCTTATCTAGTTTGTTTTTTTATTTCATTATTGAATCATTTGAACATTTCAAATGATTCAGGCCAGACACATCCATGCCCGGATAGATCGTCTATAATGAAATACTAATATCTTCCTTTAGCACTTAAGTTCATAAGTCCACATACATCACTATGTATGAGACTTAGAACTTTATCGGCTTCTTCATCTTTTCCAATAAAAGGTGACTTCGTCATCCTTCCAAGAAGACAAGATTCACTGGCCATCAATGATTTACAATCATTGATGTCGAGGTTTCTCTCTCAAGTTAATCTGTTTATCCTATTCTTGTCAAGATGACAAAGTCTATAAGGCCAAAGATAGATATCCATGACATAATCTAACTTCGGTGTGTACATTATACTTAACAGGCTGTATAAATATTAAATATTATTTCTTTATTATCTATGTATTACTATAATATTATTCATAATAATGTCACAACAATCCTCTTTATTGATAAATGATAATCATCTCTGATCAAAAGGCCATCAGAGATCACATTTATCATAAACGATGGATAATAGTGACAATCACTCAAAATGACATCTATTGAAAATAAGCTTGACAATTCTCAAAGCTAGGATTGGAATAAGACTTCGATCCCCAACGTTCAGGTATTTCTCATCATTTTCAAATATCCCACTTACTTGTAGTCTTTGCAACAAATTACATATGACTACCAACATCTAATACCCATGTAGTAGAATTATATACAGAGAAATTTTAAGGTATTATTATATAACATTCTTAATAAGCAATTTTTGCTTCTTTCTCTTATTCAGCCTATTATAGTCATGAAAGGCAAGACAAATTTTCTTCCTATGACCCTACTTCTAACATTAGAAGCACTATGCTTGATTTGGATTAACCTTGGACTAATTATTTTGACTGGGCTTTGAAGTCACAATACGAATCCATTCATACTGCTGAACCAAATTTAACTTTCGATACTAATTATCAAAGTTGTGACTCATAAATCATCACTATCTAACAATGATAGAAGTAATTAGGGTTTAGCCTTAATTTGAGAATAGAGAACAATGACCTATTGTATATGAATTATATTAAGCCTAGAGACTTGGACTTTAGTCTAAAGGTTCTTTCACTATTTTGTTCAAACTGGTAGCCTCTACCTTCAATTCGAGGAATTATCCTAATTCCTTAGTGGGTACTAAAATTCACATATACTGCACATAAGCCCAACTATAGTTGGTCAACCCATGTACATCTAAGAGAAGGTTTATAATCAATTGTTTCTCCAAACAACTTCTAGTAATTTAATTTTATCCAAAAAACCTAATTAGTAGGCTAGAGGCTCCACTGTAATGATCCGATTAGGTCCAACCATTAACATGACTATACTTAGTGTATCTAACCAACGAATGATTAAGCCCAACTAAGGTTGGTCAACCTAACCATCATTAGAGAGACACATCCAAGTCGTCATATGATGAATGATAATTTTATTAGTCAACAAGCACCAGGCCTATGGGCCTCCAATGATTATTGAGTTAATGGATCCATTATCAAACACTATAATGAAGGCTATGACTCGGTTATTTTCATAATTTTATCATTTTAAGGACCTAATAATTTTAAAAAATTTAAATTATTAATGATTTAAGGATAGAAAGGACATGGACCAATTTGGTCCTACAAACTTCACCCAGTCAAGTCCACCTACAGACTTCTTAAGTCATCGACAAGGACTAGGATCAATTTTAGTCCATAGGCACCTAGATCAATCTCACAAAGTAAAATTAGTCTCACAGATTTCTTATGTGACATGGGTTAGCACGAATCAATGAGCAACCTAATCAAAAGCTGATTAACCACGTTGGCTAGGTAAGTGAGATCGGTGGGAGGGTCGGCCAAGGCTTGCCTTAGACACCATCAAAAATGGTCAGGTAAGCGGGCTGCCAATTAAAAACCATCGATCTGGGATGCCAGACTTATCTTAGATACCAATTGATTTATCAATTTTGATTTTGTTTACCTAAAGACTCGGGCTTGACCATTGAGCTATGATTAGTATCCATTTGTTTGATGTATAGACTTTGATCAACTTCAACTATTAAATTGATCTAAAGAAATGATCTAATCCTAATTAACTATTAATTAGGTTTGATTAATTTCTTAACTAAGTCCTTATTTAATCTAACCTTAAGTCTAACCCAGTTAAGAAACTGATTAAAGCTAATCCATTACCCATTAACCCATGTTTTATAAAATTATCTTAGGATCTTCAAATCACAAACCTAGATCCTAAACAATCAATTAATTCTCAATTAAGTTCAAGCTTATGAGTTTGGGTTTATAGAATCTCAGAACTAATTTCTGATTTGATCATTTAAAATATTTTCAAATTGTAAACACCTTACTTTGAATCAAATTCAAATGATGGTTTTAGATTAGATTTGTTTCAATGTTTATATCATATTCTAGGATTTTGAATCTAGGGTTTTGCAGAAAGTAAGTTTGTAATTTAAATTCTACAAAACTTATATGTCATACATATGCAAACTAGATTAAAAATTGAAGCTACATATCAACATATGCATTATGAAGATCTAGATCAAAACATAAAACATATCACATGGATCTCATCTAAATGATCAAAATCAGATCATAAATTATTTAATATTAGATTTAAAATCTAAAAATAAATTATAAATTATTTTAGATCTCATCTAATATATTTATGATTTAGGTATCTCAGGTCAGCACATACTAGGATAATCTTTTCACTGTAAGGGATAAACCTTACAGTAGGACAACCATAATTGCAGTATATGCAATCCTGATATAATTTAGATCTAATCTAAATAATCTAAAATAGATCTAACATCTATTTAATTTTAGATTTAAATTAAAAAATTAAATCATAAATTTTCTTGGATCTAACCTAAATAATTCATGATTCAGGTTCAGATCAGCACATACTAGGATAACCTTTTCATTGTAAGGGGTTAACCTTACAATAGAACAATCTTATGGCAAAATGTGTGATCTTTAATTAATTTTAATTTTTATATTTATTCTAAAGCATACATGAACATGTTATAAAAAAATCTAGATGCTCTGATAGCACTGATGGGAAACATGTAGGGTTTCATGCATAGATTTCAAAATATTTTCAAAATTAAAGTAGCAGAAGACATAGATTAAATAGTTTAATCTATAATATGCATGTAATTAGATTACAAAACCCTACATCAAGGATCTATAATATGTCATGATATAAATATAAATCTAAAAATAAATTAATCACAACTGGTATTCATCATATCAATACCTAGATCTAGAATAATTCTAGATCTAACCCTAGATCATATCTAGGTTTTCAAGAGATCGAATCTCTTACTTTTGCATAGGTTAAAAACTCCGTGGTTGATTGTCATTGTTGCTTTAGAGCTGCACAGGTGTCCGACCTCTATAGATAATTCATACGAACTTGCAACACAGATCGGAGGTTCGTCGAATGATGATCTGCTCGAAGTGGTAGCTTCTCATGGATCCCTCCTGATTGTTAATCAAACACATATTCTCCAGATCTCTTGGACATACTAAAAGATGAAGAGTATGAGAAGAAATAAGGAAGAAATCTAACCCTTGGATCTTCCATAAATCAAAAAATAAAATAAGAAAAAATAAATCCTAAGAGAAGACTTCTCCTTTAGGACATCCACAGTCAATGTCCCAAAAGCATCTCTATGCTAGGACAAGAGGAGACCTTCTCCTCTAGATTTTTTCTATGTTTCTAGATCTAACATCTCTAATTTTTATCTTAAAAAATTCTCATAAATTAATAGAGAAGAAGGGTTCTCAAGAAAATCCTAAGAGAAGACCTTTCTTCTCTTCTCCTTCTCTCATCAGGACATGATCAGATAATGTCCAAAAGGAACAACATGCCCCAACAACTTGGATTACTTATCCCCATGCCCTAATCCTCTTTCTCTCTTAGATTTTATCACATGACAATCACTAGGAGAAACAAGAGAAAAATACATTAAAAAAAAATAAAGAGAAGACAATCTTCTCTTACCTTTGATCCTTCAAGACATCATCCTATGTTGTCCAAAAGAAAGGATTTTCTCCAAAGAACTTGGTGCCACAAACCTCCATGCCAATCCCTCCTTTCTGCTGGTTTGTGCCATGGAAAATCTAGTGTTTTGGATATCTACACATACCTTGAAGGGGGCGGCACAAAATTAGGGTTGACTAGGTCAAATGACCTAGTCAAACAAGAAAGTAATTGGGGCATCCAACTCTTGGACGCCCCTCCCTTATTTTTTGTCATGAAATCCCTGATTCTTTCACACAAAAACTAGGGAGAAAGGGCCAAATAAGATAGATGGGCGTGGGTAGAATTGGCGCTCAAAGGAGGGAAGAGTTTTGGTCAAAGAAGGCTCTTCCAAGTAGGAAACAAATCCTAACTACTTCCTGGTTTTGACCAAGTCAAAATAAACTCCCAAAATTCTAAATAATGGGGTGTGGAAGGCCTTCTTTGGCATGGGAATTTATGTAGAAAATGAGAAATTAAATAAAGGTGGGCGTGGGCTCTTAGGCATAAGAGAAAGAAAGAGAGTCCCAGTCCAACTGAGACTCCTCTTATTTGACTAGGTCAAAATAGTTTTGAATCTAATTTAAATACTATTTAAATTATATTAAATGCAACCCAATTAAGGATGATCCCAGTCCAACTAGGAGCCCAATTAAATTTGATTAAATTAAGATTTGAATCTGATTCAAATCCTAAATCAATTAGGTGCACCCAAGTCCTAGTCAAAGAAGAAATTATTCTTTCTTGCAATTGGCTTATCCAATAAACCAACTAGACTTAATTTAATTTAGTCCAAACTAATTCTAATTGAAAATAATTTAATTAGACTTGATCTCAGTCTGATTGCTCAATCAAATTAAGAAAATTAGCAATTCAATTACTAATCGATCCTCCTGCAACACTTGCATCAGGTCAAATACAAATCGTATTGATGAATTGATTTTAGGATGATTCTCAATCATCGATTAACCATCTGATCAAGTTATAAGCTCTAATGTATGTCACCCCATAGGTTTGAATCTAAGCTGGTAGTATAAAAATTAATTTCTGTACCAATCGATACTACCATCTAGCAATGGTTCCCGACGTCCAGATAGGTCGAATGCATGCAAAGCAACATTCTTAGAACCTTAGCCCATGGTTACCATATGATTCATCCCTATGATCAATAATACTCAAGATGACTTAGAGTATTCTGTCAAACACTCATACAAGTTATCTCTATTGTATCTCAAAATTTCATAAATCTTGTGATACCTCATGAGGATTACTCAGGCCTAGATTTTGCTAAATTGAAATACGAGATATTCTCTTTCTGAAGCTAATTAGAAGTAGTCAATCCCATCTTGACTCATACACCAATTTCACAAGTACTTGACTATAACCAAAAATCTTTCGAACCTATATTAAAAATATAGGCAGTCTGGCATCAAAGTATAGTGAGTTGCTTGCAAGTCACCATGGTGATCTCAGGTTGGAGGGACACTTATATCCATTGGCCTTAGCTAGCTACTCTTGATAGTAGAGTGCTACATCGATCACGTTCAGTGCAAATATACTCCTATATCTCACCTGGATGCCATACCAGTGTCTCCATACCACTTGGTTATGAGGACAACTGTTGGATATGGCATACAGCGATCTGCACTCGATAAGTTATCATCCTTGTTAATAACTTATCTTTTGATCGTAAATAGTTTAATAACCATCCGATAAATCCTCCTTTATCGATTGATTGTAATTCTAAGAACTTCATCATAATTTAGGAGTTCATTTAAAGAAGATAAAACTTTTATGATGAATCAACCAAATAACTATTATTATTAGATAATTCATATAGTAATTCCAATCATCTACCACTTAGATGATTGGCTTTAGGACTCATTTTCCAACACATATCAACATGCATTTATGCTACATCAAATGCAGGTATGTAATAATAGATCATATCCATATTACTTGTGCAAGTTAGACATTCTAACTTGCTGATCTGGGCTTGAGGATGAAACTTCGAGCTACACACGTGTCCGACCTCTAAGAGATATCGACACGAGCCCATGAATCTGGATCAGAAATTTGATTCTCAAAATTTAGCATAGTATGCTAGTACTATGCGGATCCTTCTTCGATGGTCGATCTGGTTGTTTCTTCTTTAAGATTTAGACTATCTAGAAAATAAGAAAGAATTGAAGAGATTCTAAATTTGAGACAACTCTCAAAACAAATCTTAAAGTTGGAGGAAAAGAGAAGATCAAAAGAATCCTAGAAGAACACCCTTTTCTTCTTCTCTGTTCTCTCACCTAGACACCTAGATTGGTGTCTATGAAATCCCCACACCCAAGAGGTCTCTTACCATGATTTTCACATGCCCAATAGCCTCTCTAATGTCTAGAATATGTCAGAAAATTAGTCCAAAAAGACCACCTTATAAAGAGATATGCAGGAATCCTTATCTGGGTCAAATACCTAGACAAGGTAGGACCAATTTAGGCAACTAGTTAGGGTGCCTCCTCCTTATTCCTTGCCATGGACCATCTGATTTGTGTGCACAAAAGGGCCTCTTTTGACCATGGAAACCAGAGAGGAATCAGGGTGGGGGGCGGCACACATCGGAAGTTTTGGTTTCTTCGGGTTCTATCATATAGAGTCCAACACCACAACAACTTGCCATCTATAAACATGGTCCACAACTTAATTCCAAATAAGAAAGAGAGAGGGAGAGAGGGCATGCGAGAGCATCAAGAAGAGGGGGATTCCATGCCAAAAATTAAGAGAGAGTGGGCATGGGTGGGCGTGAGGTATAGGTGGTGCAAGGATGGAATCCTAGTCTTACTAGGATTCAATATTTGACTTGGTCCAACATGATTTCTCAAACAAAAATTAAATTAGAAACAAATCAATCCAATTAAATTAGATTTTAATCAAATTAAAAATCTAATTAAATTAGATTAAATTAGATTTAAATTTAATTTAATTTTCTAATCAAATTAGAAATTGGGATGAGCCAAGTCCTAATTGAACTAGGACTAGTTTCTTCTTGCAATTGGCTTATCCAATAAACTAATTGAACTTAATCCAATCAAGTCCAAATTAAATCTAATTAAATAATATTTAATTAAACTTAATCTCAATCTCTAACTTAATCAAATTAAGCCAATTAGCAATTTTATTGCTAATTGATCCTCCTGCAATACTTGCACTAGGTTAAACATCAATCGTATTTATCGTTTATCCCTAGAACGATTCTTAATTGTTGATCAACCATCCGATCAGATTGTGAACTCTTATGTATATGACTCCATAGGTCTGAGCCTAAGTTGGTAGTATAGAAATAAATTCTTATACTAATCAAAGTGACCATCTAGTAATGGTACTTGACGATTGGATAGGTCGAATGTGTAGAACAACATCCTTAGAACCCAAGTAGATATAGTTTTCATATAATTCATCCTCTTGATCAAAATGCTTGTAGGATACCTCAGAGTTCAACTATCAACTTTGATCAGGTTCTCCATATTGTATTTCAAAATATCAAATTCATCTCGTGCATTACCTTGACCAAGATTTTGCTATATTGAAATACAGCGATACATTCTTCTCCAACTCTTGGAGTGGTCAATCCATCTTGATCACACACCAAATTCATAAGTACTTGACTATGCCTAGAAACCTTTCATTACTAAATTAAAAATTTAGTTAGTTCGATACCAAAGCACAGTGAGTTGCTTGTAAGCCACTGAGGTGATTTTAGTTCTAAGGAATACTTATACCTATATCCCATCAGAGACATTTTCGATAGTAGAATGCTCTGGAGTTGGTCACGTTCAATGATGATGTATCCTTACATCTCATCTATATGCCATATCAGTGTCTCCACACTCCTTGGTTAAGAGAATGACCAACCAATATGGCACACAACAACTTATGCTCGATAGATGCTGTCGTCCTTATTAACAGCGTATCATTTGATCATAAATAATTTTAAAGATAAATCAATAAATCCTCTTTTTATCGAAACTAAATAGTCTGAAGAACTTCATCACAATAATGGAGTTCGTTAGAAGATGTAAGCTTTGTGATAAAAAATGCCAAAAATATATTTTATTCATAAATCAGTTATAATTACAATATAGCTCAATTGTTAAGGGCTGACGATTAGCTTTGGGATACATTTTCCAACACTTCCTCCTTCAAGCTCAACCGAGCTCTGATACCACTTGTTGGAATAATCGGTACTACTCTAATACCAATTATTGTGCCTACGGCTGCTCGAAATCATAATCGTAGATCCAATCTTTTGTACGAACCTGGGTGTTAATCCAAAAATATGAAGAAGAGTAAAAGTTGATGGCAGCACCTAGGGCTTGGCATTGGAACTAGAGAAAAAAGAGAGAAGAGAGTTAGGGAGAAAAGCTCTATATTGATTCCACTCCTTGTAAAGATTACAATACCTGAGTTTATATATCCTAAGATTTCTGCTATACCACATGAACCCTAATAAACCTAAACTTCAGCTAAAAAACTCCACTAGGCTAATCCAATACATAAAAGCACTCACCAAGCCCATGTACACCCCTATCTTGAAGAAAAAAAATGAATTTTCCTACCATAGGATGCATCTGATCGGATCAGATTTATAGTATAATAATTTTTAAAATCTTTTTATGATTTGATCAGATTTGAGAGTTCTTAGATCTAATTAGATTGATCTAAAATTAAAAATAAAATAAAAATAAAAATAGTGATGACAGTTATCACCTAATCGGGTAAACCATTTATCTATTATGATGATCTGATGATTGATCCAAGATTCTGATTAAGCCGCACACGCATCCAACCTCTATCGGTATCCACTCAGGTCAGATCTAGAAGTCTCCTCCTTCTGAATTTGATCTTCAAAGATCAGATTGTGAGCTCAAAAGTGGCACTCTCAAGTCTTAGAAACATGAGAAGATAGGTCATGGAAAGACGGAAGCAAGCCGGAAGAAGAATCAGTCTCAATAGTAAAGTTCAGAAATTAGGTTGGCTCACTCTGAGACTGAGCTGGCTTAGTTGAAAACTAGATCGGCTCAGTCCAAGACTAGGTCGGCTAGGACTCAAAGAAAAATTTAGATAGAAAGCAGCATTTTTGGACTATTGGCATGGTACACAACTTGGTCGGCTCAGTTTGGGACTGAGCCAACCCAATCGCAGGTTAGCCGACTCAGTCTGAAACTAGGTTGGCTCAGTTTTTGTGTGTTATTATTTTATGTACGTGGGTTATTTAGATTTAGAGAGTTTTTTTATGAGCTTGGACTTGATCCTTTGTAAAGTATATATACTGAAAATAGGTCAAGATTGTAAGTATGCTGAAATATACTAAATAAAAGCATTTTTCTTCCATAAATCTTTTCTTCTCTTCTTTTCTATTCCTTGATTTATTTGATCATATTTTTATAGAAATATCTAAGAAGTACTTCCTTATTACTTAGCTAATCACCAGTGGTCATGTCGATCCGTGTGGAAAGAGCGCATATTTCCAACATTTGGTATCAGAGTGGTATTGCATGGAAAGAAGGAAGACACCTAGGGTTTACTACATCCAAGATCTGTTGCACCAGGTTTTATCCTAAAAACTTCTAGTTTGCTTTGTGGTTGTCTCTAAATTGAGGTGAAGATTATTTACATGGAGGAACGGTGATACAGAAGTTTGGAAAGAGAATCTAGGGCTAGTTAGATTTTTTGTGAAGGATAGTTTTACTGGTGTGTGATCGTGAAGGATGTTAGGGATCTATTCTTGACTTATTTGAAGTCATGGGATCAAGTGGATTCAAGATGGATTTTGAGAAATTTGACGGTAAGGGAAACTTTATCCTTTGGCAGCAAAGAGTAAAGGACTTATTGGTTTAGCAGAGGATCTACAAGGTCTTGATAAAAGAAAGATCGAAAAAGATTAGTGCTGAGGATTGGAAAGAGTTGGAGGAAATTGCTTTTAGCACAATTCAAATATGCTTGGCCGATCAGGTTTTGTCCGAGGTTTGTATAGAGACTATGGCAAAGGAGCTCTGAGAGAGACTGGAGAACACATATGTGAGAAAAAACATGACGAACAAGCTATGATTGAAGAAACAATTGTATAGTCTGAGGATGTCCGAAGGTGGAGATCTTGTTGCACATATCCAAAGGTTCAATCAGGTGTGTTCTGAGGTGATGAGTTTGGATGTGAAGATCGATGAGGAGGATCGGGTATTGTTGTTATTATGTTCTCTCCCAGGTTCGTATGATGGTCTTATAACAACTTTTGTTTATGGAAAGGAGACCCTAAACTATGAAGAGGTTGTTGGTGTGCTCAGATCAAATGAGTAAAAAGAGAAGATCTGCAAGGGAGACCCTAAGTCTAAGATCTTGGCTGTAAATGAAAGATAGAAAAGATCAAAGGAGAAGACAAGAGAAAAATCCAAGGGCAAGTCAAAGTCTTGCGATCAAAGGAAGATGATATTAAAATATTATAAATGTCATCAGCCTAAACACCTGAGGAGAGATTGTCTCCATTTGTGATCAAAAAAAGAAAAGGCCAGCAAGGAAGATGATACAGCTTCTATGAGCAATGGAGAAGACCTGCTAGATGTATCAGATGGATCCACAGAGTGCGATATTCTGTGGATATTAGATTCAGCATGCTCGCACCACTATACTTCTTATCAAGAGTGGTTTGCTAGCTTTCAGAAGATCGATGGTGAAAGTGTCAGCCTTGGAGATGATCATCCATGCAAAGTAGCTAGAATTGACTCTATCAGGGTGAGGATGTATGATGGGATCATTTGTACATTATCAAATGTCAGGCATGTACCAGAGTTGAAAAAGAATTTGATTTCTTTGGGCTACTTAGAGGAGCAGGGTTATGCTTTTAGTAGCCAGGCTGGGAGTAGATGTCTGAAAATTTTTAAGAGAGCTTTGATGGTGATGAGAGGTAGAAGACTGAGCAACAATCTTTACAAAATAGAATGCTCAGTGGTAAATGATAGTGCAGAGGTGCTAGCAGCAGCATAGGAGGAGCAGATTTTATATCGACTGTGGTACTATCGGATGGATCATATGAGTGATCGTGGGCTCACAGAACTAAACAGAAGAGATATGATCCCAGTCCTGAAGAAGGAGGGCATAGATCTTTGTGAGCCATGTATCTTTGGCAAACAACATAGGATGAAGTTTGCTAGAAGTACCAAGTGCAGCGAGGGAGTGCTGGATTTAGTACACTCGAATGTGTGGGGACCAGCTCCTACATCAGCTAGAGGTGGGGCAAAATACTTTATTACTTGCATTGATGATTTTTTAAGGATGGTGTGGGTTTATCTGATCAGCAAAAAATTAGAGGTGTTTGCTCGATTCAGAGCCTGGAAAGCTAAAGTAGAGTAGGAATCAGGGAGACAGATAAAGTGTCTGAGGTTGGACAATATAGGAGAGTATACTAGCCTGGAGTTCTGGAGGTAGTATGAGAAAAATGGTATCAAACACCATTACACGGTGAGGATGACTCTCTAGCAGAATGGTATCGCGGAGAGGATGAACCGAACACTAACCGAGAAGGCATGGAGTTTGAGGCTGCAGACATCACTCCCAAAGTTCTTTTGGGGTGATGCTCTAATTTTTTCTTATTTTTTTGTGAATAGGTCCCCTCATTATAAGCTGAATGGAGGCATTCTAGAAGAGATCTAGAGTGGGAAGAAGGTGGAGCTTGGTCACCTGAAAGTCTTCGGTTGCATAGCCTATGCACATGTGGAGGCAATCGAGAGGAGCAAATTGGATCCAAAATCTCAAAAGATGACATTCATAGGGTATCCAAAAGGAGTCAAGGATTACCTGCTATGGGACTCTTAGGCATAGAAGTCAGTGATCAGCAAGAATGTTATCTTTGATGAGAAAAGCATCTTGAAGAGGTCTGGGATAGATGGAACTGGAAAAATAAAGGTGAACAGTGGTAGCCAATCAGAGAATGATGGCATGCAGGTTACATCCAGTTATAGGAGTGATCCTATTGAGGTGGAGCTGGGCAGAAAAGTATTATCTCAGATTGAAAATTAGCATGAAAGATCGGTAGTTCAGATAGATGTGCAGGAGTAGCCACAGACATCAGGTAGAGATGTGCTAGTAGGAGTGGCTTTGCATAAGCCCAAGCATACTATTAGGAGACCGATTAGATATGGCATTGATGAGGTTATCTCCTATGCACTCATCACTGCTAATGGAGATCCAGATAATTATGCAAAGGCCATGGAGAGTGAGGATCATAATTCATGAATGTAGGCCATGATGGAGGAGATGGAATCACTTGAGAAGAATTAGACATGGTAGCTGGTGGATCTTCCAGAGGGTGCTCGACATATTGGCTCAAAGTGGGTGTTCACAAAGAAAGAAGCACCTTCAGAATAAGGTAGAGTCAGATTCAAAGCAAGGCTAGTAACAAAAGAATACTCACAAAGTGAAGGGATTGACTACACAAAAATTTTCTCTCCTGTGGTGCATCATACATCTATTCGAGTTTTGCTGTCACTAGTGGCACAACATAAGATGGAACTAGAACAGATGGACATGAAGACGGCCTTCCTTCATGAAACTTTGGAGAAAAAAATCTACATGAAGTGGCTAGATGGTTTTATAGAGATGGGATAGGAAGAAAAGGTGTGTTTACTCAGAAAGTCTTTGTATAGCTTGAAATAATTTCCTCGTCAGTGGTATCGAAGGTTTGATAGCTTTGTCTTGAGCCTGGATTTCAGTAGATGTGAACATGATTGTTGTGTCTACGTCAAGGATGTAGATGAGGAGGATATCCTGTACCTATTATTGTATGTAGATGATATGCTCATAGCCAGTAGAAGCATGGATGCTGTGAAAAGATTAAAAAAGGTATTATCATCTGAATTTGAGATAAAAGATTTGGGTCCAGTTAAGAAAATCCATGGAATAAAAATTTGCAGAGATAGGTGCAAAGGAGTGCTCCATTTGTCATAAAGAAAGAATGTCCAGAAGGTTCTAGAGAGGTTTGGGATGGAGAAGGCCAAACCTGCAGAGACGCCATTGCCGAGCCATATGTCTCTCTCCAAGTTATAGTGCCCCCAGTCAGAAGAGGAGAGAGAGTGCATGGAATGAGTCCCTTATGCAAATGCTATAGGTAGTGTGATGTACACTATGGTGTGTTGTAGATCAGATATAGCACATGCTGTGAGCACGATTAGTAGATACATGGCTAACCCTGGAAAGAAACACTGGAAAGCATTGAAATGGATATTGAGATATCTGCATGAAACAAGAGATTATGGTTTAGTATTTGGTGGGTAGCTGGGAGGATTTGGAGAACAATCTATGAAGATGTGTGAAGGTTCAGATCCTTTGGAAGGGTTTGTTGATGTAAATTATGCTGGCGATCTTAATACAAGGAGGTCTACTACCAGATACCTCTTCTACGTATATGGTGGACCGGTGTCTTGGAGATCAACCCTTCAGCCAATCACAGTCTTGTCTACCATAGAGGTTGAGTATATTGGGATAACGGAGGCTGCAAAGGAAGCCCTTTGGCTTAGGAGGCTGATTGATGAGTTGGGGGTGGAGCAGAGCAAGGTTACACTATTTAGTGATAGTCAGAGTGCTCTGTTGTTGGAACAGAACCCAGTCTATCATGCACGCACAAAGCATATAGACATGAGATACCACAAGATTAGAGAGCTGGTGGAGGAAGGTGAAGTAGAACTGATGAAGGTCCATATCAAGGAGAATCAGTTTGATGCACTCACGAAGGTACTCCCTAGAGACAGCTTTTAGAGATGTGTGGTACGGATGGATCTATTGAGAAGAGATGAGTTCATAAGAACTTAGAAGCACTAAGGTGGAGAATGTAATCTCAAAAGTGGCACTCTCACATCTTGAAAATATAAGAAGACAGGTCATGAAAAGATGGAAGTGAGCCGAAAGAAAAATCAGTCTCAATAGTAATGTTCAGAAACTGGGTTGGCTCACTCTGAGACTGAGCCAGCTCAGTTGGAAACTAGATTGGCTCAGTCCAGGACTGGGTCAGCTAGGTCTCAAAGAAAAGTTCAAATAGAAAGTAGCATTTTTGAACTGTTGGCATGGTACACAACTTGGTTAGCTCAGTCTGAGACTGAGCCAATCCAGTCGCAGGTTAGCCAACTCAGTCTGAAACTGGGCCGACTCAGTTTTCATGTGTTATTATTTTATGTACGTGGGTTGTTTGGGTTTGGAGAGTTTTTCTTTGAGCTTGGGCTTGATCCTTTGTAAAGTATATATACTGAAAATAGGTCAAGATTGTAAGTATGCTGAAATATACTAAATAAAAGCACTTTTCTTCCGTAAATCTCTTCTTCTCTTCTTTCCTATTCCTTAATTTATTTGATTGTGCTTTTGTAGAAATCTCTAGGTAGTACTTTCTTGTTGCTTGGCTAATCACCAGTGGCCATGCCTATCTGTGTGGGAAGAGTGCATATTCTCTACACAGATCTAATGTCTTCTCGTAGAACCTTCAAAACAAACTGCGAAGGCTGTGCATTTATCTCACGAACACCATCATCTCTCACGGATCTTTACACCAATGGGACTTGATCTTTACTCATAGGTTTTGCCCAACTCTTAGGCATGGAGAAGAGGGAGAGGATCAGATATAGAGGTATGGAGATGAATCCACATATGTAGCTTCTTTTAACTTCCAAAAGAAATTCCATCCTTACCTTTTAATTTTTAACATAAAGAAAAATCCTTGTTTCTCAAAGAAACCAAAATCTACATTCTTTCTCGGTTCAACATTTCTATCAGACAGAGGGACCTTACTTGGTGTAAGAGGAGACTATGAAGCTCATCTGGAAGCAGAGGTTGGACCAAGAGAGGGCACGGGTGCTGTTCTTTTCCGACGAGCTTCTTCTTCTAAGTAATGGACTGACATCCTTCTTTGCGGCAATTTCATTTTGGGTGCCATTCCAACCAGTAGAAGCCTTAATCCTACTCAAAAGAGTCAAGAAAAAATGGAATGGAGAAGATTTGAGAAGGAGAGGAAGGGTATTAAGGGAGATAGCCGATGGTGGATTTTAGGGCAAGGGTTTGCTAAGATTCTTCAATCCGCGCAAATAGAAAGAAAGTAGGAAGAGATTTGGCTCCTTAAGGGACAATTTTGAGGAGGGGATTTAGGTAGGAAAGAGGATTTTGAGAGATTTGATCGATTAAGGGAGTGGAGAGGGAGAGGGCTTTTGTTCAGTTGAATGAAAGAATAAGGAAGAAGGCAATAAGTCGACCTCTTCAGTTGAAAATTTTCCAATTAAAAAGTCCCTAAAGGGTTAAGTGCAATAATGACTAGAATGCCCATAAGTCGCCCTCTTGGTCGACCCATGGCATAGAAAAATCCAAAAAATGATGGAAAAATTTTGAAAAAAATTTGAGATTTTAAGGATTAAAATTTCATTCATGAAAATGATCAAGAAAGGTTAGATTTAGCTTGTGCAATAGAAAAATTGAGATATGGGCTCAAGGTAGTTTAAGATGACATTTTGATAGAAAAGAGCTTGGAATCATAAAGATGTTTAAACTAGGAGATCAAGAATTTCTAATTCTCTTCTAATCTCACAGAATTTATCTTCACTCAAGGCCAAAAAATTAGCAAATTATTTTTCAGTACAAACATAATCAAGAATTATGTCATTATTTTAAACATGCTCTCTTATGAAATGATGTCTTGTTTTAATGTGTTTTGACTTAAAGTGTTGGATTGGATTCTTAGTTAAATTTATGGTACTGGTATTATCATATCTTATGAAAGTTTTGGTTAGTTTAATACCAAAGTTCTCAAGTTGTTGCTTAATCCATAACATTTGTGCACAGCAACTTTCGGCTATAATGTATTCGGCCTTGGCCATAAATAATGTTACTGAATTTTGCTTCTTACTAAACTAAGACATTAAGTTAACTCCTAAAAATTGGCAAGTTTCATTAATACTTTTTCTATCTAATCTACATCCAGCAAAGTCTGCATTTAAATATCTAATTAAATTAATTGATGAATTTTTAGAGTACCATAAACCTATGATTTCGGTTCCTTTTAGGTATTTAAGTATTTTTTTTATGGTATTTAAATGTGATTCTTTTGGATTAGATTGAAACTGTGCATATAAACAAACACTAGACATAATATCTAGTCTACTAGCAGTTAAATATAATAACAAACCTATCATGTCTTTATAAACCTTTGTATCAACACTTTTACCTCCTTCATTCTTATCAAGCTTACATGATGGACTCATGGGGGTACCAATGGCTTTGGAGCTCTCCATCCCAAATCTTTTAAGTAACTCTCTTGTGTATTTGCTTTGGATGATGGAGAACCCTTCCTTTGTTTGTTTAATTTAAAGTCTGAGGAAGAACGTTAGTTCATCCATCATGCTCATCTCGAACTTCCCTTGTATGAGCTTAACAAAATATTGACATAAAGTTTCATTAATGGACCCAAATATAATGTCATCAATATATATTTGTATTACTAAGATGTCATCATGATCTCTTTTAATGAAAAGGGTTGTATCTGCATTTTCTCTTGAAAATTCATTATTAAGTAAGAATTTACTTAATCTTTCATACCAAGCCCTAGGTGCTTATTTAATTTGAAAACATGATTTGAAAAAGCATGATTTTTAAAATTGGGAGGTTGTTCTACATAAACTTTTTTGGCAATATATCCATTTAGAAAAGCACTTTTAACATCCATTTGAAATAACTTGAAATTCATAAAGCATGCATAAGTGAGTAAAAGTCTAATTGCTTCTAGCCTAGCAACAGGTGCAAAGATCTCATCAAAATCAATTTTTTCTTCTTGATTATAATCCTTTGCAACTAATCTTACTTTATTTCTAATTATATTTTTATTTTTATTCAATTTATTTCTATATACCCATTTTGTGCCAATTATTGGATGATTTTTAGGTCTTGATACTAAGGTCCATATATTATTTCTTTTGAATTGATTAAGTTCCTCTTGCATTATATTTATCTAATTATAATCTTTTCCGGCTTCATCTATGGTTTTAGGTTCAAAATGAGAAACAAATGCAAAATGATTGTATGCATCTCTAAGTAAAAAGCGAGTTCTTACCCCATGTGTAGGATCACCAATAATTAGTTCTTTGGGATGATTGTGAACATACCTTCATTCTTTTGGAAGATCATTTGTACCTTGATGTTGTTCTTGTTGTCCATCACCCTCATTTTCTTGCTTGTCTTCATGATCCTTTTTATTTTGAATTGTTGAATCCTTTAGGATGATCTCCTTCATCCCTTCTATAAAAGGATCTGCATCATCAATGCTCTCACTCTTTCTTGATGAAAGATCATTAGTCTCATCAAAAACAACATGTATTGACTCCTCTACTACTAAGGTTCTTTTGTTAAATACTCTAAAAGCTTTACTATAAGAGGAGTAACAAAGAAAAATAGCTTCATCAAATTTTGCATCAAATTTTTTTAGTTTTTCTTTACCATTGTTCAAAACAAAACATTGGCAACCAAAAATATGAAAATATGGAATGTTAGGTTTTCTTCATTTCCAAAGCTCATAAGATGTTTTCTTTAAAATTGGTCTGATTAGGGCACGGTTTAAGATGTAACATGCCGTGTTAATTGCTTTCGCCCAAAAGTATCTTGGAAGGTTACTTTCACATAGCATGGCATGGGTCATTTCTTCTAGATTTCTATTTTTTCTTTCTACTACTCCATTTTGTTAAGATGTCCTAGGTGTTGAAAAATTATGGCTTATTCCTTTTTCATCACAAAATTTTTTAAAATTTTGGTTTTCAAATTTGGTTCCATGATCACTTCGAATGCTTTGAATTGAAAATTCTTTTTCATTTGTAACTTTTTGGTAAAACTTTGAGAAAACATGAAAAGTTTCATCTTTATGTGCCAAAAAAAAAAATTCATGCAAAACGTGAGTAGTCATCGATAATTACAAAATCATAACATTTTTCACCTAAGCTTGTTGTTCTTATAGAACCAAACAAATCCATGTGCAATAGTTCCAATGGCCTAGAAGTTAAAACAATGTTCTTAGATTTAAATGAAACTCTAGTTTGTTTACCTAGTTAGCATGCATAATAAATTTTATCTTTTTCAAAGTTCAATTTTGATAAACCGATAACTAATTTTTTTTTAATAAGCTTTGAAAGTAAATGCATACTAATGTGTGCAAGCCTACGATGCCAAAGCCAACTAGTCTTATTAATTTTGGCATTCATAGCTACTAGACATTGCATGTTTATCATAGAAAGATCATTCAAATCTACCATGTAAACATTACTATGCCTATGTCCAACAAACTTAATGCCATCATCATTGGGACTAGCTACAATGCACAATGAAGATTCAAAAATAACTTTGTAACTCTTGTCACAAAGTTGACTAATACTTAAGAGAATGTGTTTCAAATCATCTACTAATAAAATATTTTTAATATACTTGGAGGAAGTGATACCAATGTTATCTATACTGATAGTCTATTCTTTGCCATTGTCTTCAAAGGTGACCATTCCTCCATTTTTAGCATCAAGCATGATGAATTGGGACTCATCACCAGTCATGTATCTTAAGCATCTACTATCAAGATATCATCTTTGATTTTTTTTCTTTGGATGCAAGACACACCTACATGCAAAATCAAGTCCTTACTCTACATACCCAAATTTTCTTAGGTCCTTTAAGGTTAGACACAATGGTTCCTTTTGAAACTCATATTTTTTTTATATTTAAATTGTTAGAGAAATATATATAAAATTTACATCCTAGTTTACCATATTTAAAGCAAGTAACATTTGAAAATTTATTGCTTTATGAATTTACAAAAATATTTTTCAAAAGTTTTTAATTTCTTTGAGGGTTATAGCCTAGACCGACCTTATCATAAATAGTCTTTTAATCTTTAAGGATCATATGAAGTTTATTTGAACTTAAAGTAAATTTTTCAACTATCAATTTTAGCTTATCGATTTTATTTTTTAAATTTAGATTCTCTTGAGTTAAGACTAATTTTTTTACTTATGATAGTTTTATTTTCTTTTAGTAAGACTTAATTCTTTAATTTTAGTTATTTATTTTTAGTTCCTAACTTTTTTAAATCATAGAAGGTATTTTGAAGTTCTTCATGTTAGATATGTGTGTCCTAAAAGCTAGAATTGGCTGACACTTGTAATACACTTCTAAGGGCAAAATTATAATTTTGACTATAAATAATAAAATGGGTTATTTTCTATCACATAAATATATTTAGTGTCTATGATACATCCCTTGAGTTAATGGTAATGATAATTCATATTTTCAAGAGTTGAAAATTTAAGACATAAATTTTTATTTATTAACTCATAAAATACTCCTGACCATAGGATCATCATGAGGATGATGATTGATTCGGAAGGTTAGTGTACAATCGCTTCTATATGGTAGATGAGTCTTGAGTCTATAGTGTAGAGACACCGAAGCGAGAGTATAGGTACTCGTTAGAGAACGAGGGCACTGAGCATGACCACCTTGAGTAGTCTTTAAGGAAGTCTACCTTCTCGTCGATGATTGACTCGATGCTATAGTGGTATATTTGGTTCTTTGATCTAAGGTGCATCGGCAGTTCACCTTGAGGGTGTTATAGTTTGACTATACCGTGACTCGATCTCCCAGCCATTCGAAATCTTGAGGTGTATATTATCTATAGCATGTTCATTGTAGAAATTGGATTGCCCCAAGATGTAATCTATCTATCTCGGTAGAAGAGGAGTAGCCCTATGATGATCATGAGAATCAAGTCCATAAGCCCATGGCCATGGTAGAGTGTGAAATAATAGAAAGAGTTTCTATTAAGGTTTTCACATCGGACTTGAATCGAATGATTAAATCATATGATAGAAATTAGGGTTTGACGAATTCACCTTAACCCTAATCTGATCGAAGCTCAAGATAGAAGAACTTAATCACACAAGTAGCTGCACCAAGAGGTTAATTTTTAGTTTTGATGGGTTGCCACTAAAGGAAAATCCTGATTTCTCGAACTAGATTCGTTCAGATCTGATTGGATCAAGAGATATATTTCAAAATTTTTTTTCTTTGATCCAAATCAGATCTAGGATATTTTAGATCTAATTTTTATTATTTTAATAATTAAAATAAAATATAAATAAATTAAATCATATTTAATTTATCTTGATGTAAGATAATCCGATTACTCATTGATGATCCTGTAAGCAGCAAAAGGTTCTGGATCTAGCTACGCAAGTGCCAGGCCTCTATCGATATCCACTCAGGCTGGATCTAGAGATCCTCTTCTTCTCTATCGTGTCTCCAAAAATCAAATCTGAATCTGATTTGGAGGATCTTCAAAATAGCTTTCAAAGATCAGCAGTTGTTCTTTGCAGCAGCGTAGCCTTCTAGCTTTCTGTCGCCTTTCTCTCGCCTAGATTGCACCAACTTAGATCCCAAACTACTTTGGGCATGGAGAGGAGAGGGAGATGATGGATTTGGCATGGAGGAGGAAGAGAGAGGCAGCCTTAGGGTGTGGGAATTGTGTTCTCTCTTTGAGTTGGGCGTAGGATCTTATTTATAGACTATGAGTGATCCAACTGTCTTCTTCTCAACCAATCACAACCCTTTGTGAAATTAGATCTAAATCTGATTGGTGGGAATAGAGTCCCTTAGATTCATTCTTAGATGGTGCCTAAGACCAATCAAAGTTCGTTCTTTGGAGGAGTCTATTCGAAATCCAAAAAGGAGATGGAGTCCCTATCCAATAGGGACTCTTGGGCACCTCAAACTTGGGCGCACGCCACCCTGGCGTGCGCCCTCCTCCTTGCGAGTTTTGGGTAGGAGGACAATTCCCCACCAGCTCTCCAATAGGTGCGTGACATGTGGATAGAAGTCAAAGTGTCAATGGTCAATATTTGACCAGTCAAAGGTCAACTTTTGACCAAAGTCAAAGGATGAGAAATGGTAGGTGATAAAAAATGGCAGGTATTCTCTTACAAAATAAGACAACACTTTTCTAACCTGGACAGGCTCTAGTCAAACCAAGAGAAGGCCTCTGATCGGGCACAAATTTCTTTGGCTCAATCAGGACAACTATTTATGATAGTAAAAGAAGAATATTAGGTTCAATCGAGTGCTAGCATGATTTTCTTGAACCTAATTGAATCTCATTCAGATCAATTGAACTGGATCAGTTCAATTGATGATCACCAAATTCAAACCCTTGTTTGTGTGACCTAGTTAGGTTCAGTTCTGTATGATAATGGGATATGTCATGATCTCTATCATTGACATCATCGAAACTCCTTTTGATGGATCAAAACTCTTCTGATTCGAACAGCTAGAATGATCGATCATCTAAATCATTCTAATTGCTCCCAAAATCCACCAGTGACACCTAGCAGTATATGGTGGCAACCCATCAGAGCTGAATGCGAACCTCTTGGTGCAGCTACCTGTGTGATTAAGTTCTTCTATCTTGAGCTCCGATCAGATTAGGGTTAAGGTGAACTCATCAAACCCTAGTTTCTGTCATATGATGTAATCATTCGATTCAAGTCCAATGTGAAAACCTAAATAAAAACTCTTTCTATTATTTTCACTCTACCATGGCCATGGGCTTCTGGACTTGATTCTCATGATCATCATAGGGCTGCTCCTCTACCACCGAGGTAGATAGATTCCATCTTGATGCAATCCAGTTCCTACAATGAACATGCTATAGCCAACATACACCTCAGGGTTCCGAATGGCTAGGAGACCGAGTTATGGTGTAGTCAAACTATAACACCCTCAAGGTGAACTGCCGATGCACCTCAGGTCAAAGAACCAGACACACTACTGCAGCATCGAGTCAGTCATTAATGAGAAGGTAGACTTCCTAATGACTACTCGAGGTGGTCACGCTCAGTGCCCTCGTTCTCTAACGAGTACCTATACTCTCGCTCCGATGTCTCCACACCGTAGACTCAAGACTCATCTACTAAAGAGAAGTGATTGTACACCAACCTTTCAAATCAATCACCATCCTCGTGATGATCCTATGGTCGGGAGCATTTTATGAGTTAATAATGATTATTCATGTCTTAAATTTTTAACTCTTGAAAATATGAATTATCATTACCATTAACTCAAAGGATGTATCACAGACACTAAATATACATATATGATAAAAAATAATTCATTTTATTGATTATAGTCAAAATTATATCTAACAATCTCCCACTTATCCTAAAGCCAATTGGCTACAAGTCTAAGTCCCATCTTCTCAAGGTGGGCTTCAATTTTTTGTTGTCCCAATGGCTTTGTAAGTAGGTCTGCAGCATTGTCTGTGAAATTGACTCTCTTGAACTCGACGTAACCCTTCTCGAGGTAATAGCGGATGAGGTGGTATCGCCGCTCAATGTACTTAGATTTCTTGTGAGACCTTGGCTCCTTAGCAAAGGCTATGGCGCCATTATTATCGCAATATAGAGAAATGACATCTGATGGTATTACTCTGATTTCTACAATAAACTTCTTGTACCAGAATGCTTCTTTCGCAGCCTCTGATGCAGCGATATATTCTACTTACATGGTGGAATCTGCTATCACAGTTTGCTTGAAACTCTTCCAGCTGACAGCACCACCATTGCACACAAACAGACTCCCAGATGTCGACTTTCGATCATCTACATCAAACATGAAATCCGAGTCTGTGTATCCCTAGACTTGGAGTTCTCCATTACCAAAGACCAACATCATATCCTTAGTTCTTCTTAAGTACTTAAGGATACATTTCACAGAAGTCTAGTATTCTTCAACTGGATTTGACTGATATCTGCTTGTGACACTCACAGCATGGGCTATATCAGGTCATGTACATAGCATGGCATACATGAGGCTCCCTATTGTAGAAGCATAAGGGATCTTGCTCATGCATTCTATTTCCTCAGGTGTGCTAGGGCACATCTTCTTGGAAAGATGAATACCATGTCTGAAGGGTATTAATCCCCTCTTAGAGTTTTCCATACTAAACCTCTTTAGTACTTCCTCTATGTACATCTTCTGTGAAAGTCCTAGCATCCTATTCGGTCTATCCCTATAGACCTTAATTCCTAGAATAAAGGATGCTTCACCTAGGTCTTTCATGGAGAATTCCTTGGACAACCATATTTTGACTATCGTCAACATGGGAGTATCATTCCCAATAAGGAGGATGTCATCCACGTACAATACGAGGAAGACAACAGCACTCCCACTGATCTTTTTGAAGACACACGGTTCCTCTTTATTTTTGATGAAATCAAATATTTTGATCACATCATTGAAAATGAGTGTTCCAGCTCCGAGATGCTTGCTTAAGTCCATATATGGACCTTTGCAGCTTGCAAACCTTGTGATCAGTATCACTGGATGTGAAACCTAGCGGCTGTTCCATATAGATATCTTCCTCAAGATA
>QRFJ01004253.1:0-45763 GCA_006176705.1 Cocos nucifera | reverse complement strand
TTTCCAATGCCGCTATCTTGAATAAACTATTTTTCAAGAAAGATGGCATGTCGACTCACAATCACATTGTGGTCTTCTGGAATGTAGAAATAGTATCCTAATGACTCTTTAGGATATCCTATGAATCGAGCTCTGAAGGACCTAAACTCTAACTTGTCCGCTTGTTGTCTTTTGACATGAGCCGGACAACCCCAAATTCTGAGATGACTCAGACTTGGTTTCTTACCGTGCCATATCTCATACTCATACGGTGTGTAGGAACGGTTTTAGAGGGAACCCTATTCAGTAGATAGATTGAAGTTAACAATGAATGTCCCCAAAGAAAATCAGGGAGGTCTGTGAAGCTCATCATGGATCGAACCATATCCAATAGAGTCCGATTTCTCCAAAACCCGTTGAGTTGAGGTGTTCCTGGTGGAGTCCATTGAGAGACTATGCCATTTTCCTTAGATAGTCTAGGAATTCCCGGCTAAGGTATTCACCTCCTCGATCTGATCGAAGAACCTTAATGGGTTTTCCAGTTTGTTTTTCTACTTCATGTCTGAATTCTTTGAACTTTTCAAAAGCTTCAGACTTGTGTCTCATAAGATACACATACCCATACCTAGACAGATCATCGGTAAAGGTAATGAAGTAGACAAAATTGCCTCTAGCCGGCACATCAAATGGGCCGCACACATCAGTATGTACTAGGGCAAGGAGATCTGTGGCCCTCTCCCCATGTCCAACAAAAGGGAGTTTAGTCATTTTGCCTTGAAGACAAGATTCACAAGTTGGATATGACTCGAAAGTCAATGGACTCAATAGCCCATTTTTCTCCAATTTGTTGATCCTATCTTCTGCTATATGACCTAATCTCAGGTGCCATAGATATCTATCGTTTGGACTATCCCTAGGTCGTTTGGCATTCACGTTTTGCTCGATAGTTAGAATAGGTACATCAATATGTAGCTGATAAAGACCATTAATAAGGAAACCATTTGCAATTTTATTTCTTTCATAAAGAATGTTACAATGGTCCTTAAAGAAGGTAATCACATAGCCTTCTTGTGCTAAGCATGAAACAGAAATCAAATTCCTGCTAGCTGCAGGCACATAATAACAGTCTTTCAAAACTAAGTCTAAACCAGATGGTAATCGAAGAGGGTATGTTCCCACGGCTACTGCAGCAACTCTTGCTCCATTACCGATGCGTAGGATCATGTCTCCATCCCTCAGCCTCCTGCTATCCTCAAGACCCTGCATGGAAGTGCACAGATGAGCACTAGAACCAGAGTCAAGCACCCAACTGGATGCAGAAGAAACCGTAAGGTTAGACTCAATAACGAGCATACCTCCAGAAGGACCTTCCTTCTTGTTCTTCAGGGTGGCCAGGTAAGTAGGGCAGTTCCGCTTCCAATGGCCGTCGCTGTTGCAATGGAAACACTTTCCTTTGACATCGGCCTTCTTCTTCGGCTCTGCCTTCTTCTTCTTTGATCCTTCCACCTTTTGCTTTTTCACAGACTTCTTTTTCTTTTCCATAAGACTTTCTTTTGGAAGAAGTCCGTTCCATAGCAAGAACTGAGCCTTTAGAACCTTTCATAGAAAGCTCAGCGGTGAACCAGCATATTCATTAATTCGGCCAAGGAATTTTGAAGTTTATGCATGTGGTAATTCATGATGAATTGCCCATATGCATCAGTCAAGGATTGCAGAATAATATCATTCTGCAGATCCAAGTCTAACTTCACACCGAGCTTCTCAAGCTCTTCCATGTCCTTGATCATTGTCAGACAGTGATCTTGGACTGACTGCCCATCACGCATCTTAGCCTTAAAAAGTCATTTCGTGACTTGATATTTGGCTGCGCGACTCTGTTCACCAAACATCTCCTGCAGGTGAGCCAACATTTGGCGAGCAGTCCCGATATCTTCATGTTGGCGCTGGAGCTCATCAGACATCGAGCCCAACATGTAATATCTGGCCTTATTATCTTCGTCTATCCATTTTTTCAGAGACGCTCTCTGTTCAATGGATGGACGGGCTGGTAAGGTGGGAGGGTCCTGGTCCAATAACATGGGTTAACTTCTCGAAACCCAAAATAATTTTGTAGTTCCTGAGCCAATCTTTATAATTGGGTCCAGGTCAGTCTATGTGTGTCCAGGATACGTGCTAATGGGTTGGACGCAGACATTTTTCCTGTAGAGAGTCAAAGATTCTAGTTAGATACTGTAATTATGACTTGACCAATTTATTTAGGAAATTTTATTTTTAAACAAATTAGCTCCCACTATTTTCTCGGATCCCTACACTCCCTCTGTAGAGATGCGAAAAATCTCCATGATTAATGATTTCTAGTGGGTGGTGCGGTCTCACCAACTGACTCATCACCTCACCTAACAGTTATTGGTGATGGGTTAGCCAATGAGTGAACAACTCTTGTTCAATGATTCTCTAATCATGGTGCACCCAAACTTGGTCTCTAATTCATGAATCTCACCGTATCCGAAATATTGATCCACTCCTTAGTTAAGTCAGACCCACCATTTGCATAGACTGGATTCCTAATTGAGTCTCTCACCGTATCCAAAATATTGAGCCCAACTCATCCTCCAGCCCATAGCATCCAATGCCTAATAGACATGGTTGCATCTTCCCGGTGCAACTGAGCCACTGTATCCAGCCGAGAACAATCAACCCCGGGAAGGGCCCGCACATCTACAATGGTGGAAGACCTCAGACTTAATCTTTTCTTAGGGAGAATTGATTCAGGTCTCATTAAACTAGACTTGTCATAGTCATAACAATTATGACTAACCTAGTGGCATGGGTTAGCTCGGATTATTGACCACCTCAGATCAGAACTGTGTCAACAGATATGGCCAGGTAAGTGAGATCCGGTGGAAGGAATATGCCATTAACTCGTACAAGAATGCATTCAGGTCGAGTAGCTTCCAATTAAAAATCCAGTCGGTCGTATGTGCCAAACTTACCTTAGACACCAAATTGTTGAGTCCAGAACCAATTGGGTTAGCCTACAATCCAGACTCTAACCTCTGAGCCTAATTAGGTCTTGCTTGATCGTGACTCGATCTTGACCCAGACTTAATCCTATTAGGCTGGTCAATTTAAGCATTGTTGATCCCATCTAACCAACTCTTGATTCGGTTTGATCAACCGCTTAGACCTAATTGAGCTACCCAAGCCCGAAACCCAGTATTATGAATATGTCTTAGATCTGAAAATTCTCAATTTTAGACCTAATTAATATTTCCATAATCTTAATTTTTAATTAAGTAGGGTTCATAAACAAAATATGCACAATAAATCCTAGGGTTTCAGGATCTAGGGTTTTGCAGAAAGTAAGTTTTGGATTTCTGATTAAGGACGAACATGCGCAGCACCCCTACACATCATAAGAACACCCCATCGAATGGGAAGAGAGGGCCTTTAAACCCTTCTTCATTCTTATGACCGGACGGCCAAGAGGAACGCCTTAATCAGGAACATGCAATACTACAAAATAGTTTTAGATCTATATCATATATCTCATATACAAATTAGATCTAATCATGGCATATTTTGCATACATCTCATGTATCGAAATCATGCATATTTTTACAGATCTAAATTATCTCATAATAATCTAAAAAATTAGATTTAAATTGATCTAATCAAAATAAATTCTAATCTAGATAATTATGTAGAACTATTCTACAACTAGTCTAGACATGCATCAATCATATCTCATATGATGTTTAAAATTAAATAATTTTTATTTGCTATTTTTTAGATGTTATTATAATAATTATAATATCAAAAAATAATAAATAAATAGATCTAAAATATGATTTAATCAAATTAAATTAAAACATGCAAGACTATTCTATAGAACTATTCTATTTTAGAACTAGTCATGCATATTTTCTAATCTTAGATCCAAATCATTTAATTTTAATTTTTTCTGATTTTAGATCTGATCACATCTCATGTGACATCTAAAATCACTTATTTTTTAATTAAAATAAATTTAAAATCAGATCTAAATACTTTTAGAACCTTGGCTCTGATACCAGTTGAAGGAAAATCCTGATTTCCCGGACCAGGTTCGTTCAGATCTGATCAGATCAAGAGATATATTTCAAAAATTTTTTTCTTTGATCTAAATCAGATCTTGAATATTTTAGATCTAATTCTTATTATTTTAATAAATTAAAATAAAATAGAATAAATTAAATCAAATTTAATTTACCTTGATTGGGTAATCCTATTACCCTGTTGATGATCCTGTAAGCAGCGGAAGGTTCTGGATCTAGCCACGCAAGTGCCTGGCCTCTACCGGTATCCACTCGGGCTTGGATCTAGGAGATCCTCTTCTTCTCTATCACATCTCCAAAAATTAGATCTGGATCTGATCTGGAGGATCTTCAAAACTCTTTTGAAGATCAGCAGTCGTCCTTTGCAGCAGCGCAGCCTTCTAGCTTTTGATCGCCTTTCTTTGATCTGGAATCGCACCAACCAAGGTCCAAAACTACTTTTGGACGTGGAGAGGAGAGGGAGAAGATGGCTTTGGCATGGAGGAAGGAGGGGAGAGGCAGCCTTGGGGCATGTGGGAAATTTGATTCTCTCTTGAGTTGGGCGCAGGGTCTTATTTATAGACTAAGCGTGATCCAACTCCTCTTCTTCCCAACCAATCACAACCCTTTGTGAAATCAGATCTAAATCTGATTGGTGGGAATAGAGTCCCCTGGATTCCTCCTTAGAGGGTGCCTAAGACCAGTCAAAGTTGGTTCTTAGGAGAACTCTAATTGGAATCCAAAAAGGAGATGGAGTCCTTGTCCAACAAGGACTCCTAGGCGCCTCCAACTTGGGCGCACGCCGCCTTCCTTGCAGGGTGGGTGGCGTGCCCCTTCTCCTTGCCAGGTTCTGGCAGGGGGACAGGCCCCCACCAGCTCTCCAATAGGTGCATGACATGTGGTCAAAAGTCAAAGTGTCAATGGTCAACATTTTGACCAGTCAAAGGTAGACTTTTGACCAAAGTCAAAGAACAAGAAATGGCAGGTGACCAAAAATGGCAGGTAATGTCTTACAAAATAAGACAACCTTTTTCTGACTTGGACAACCTCCAGTCAGACCATATGAAGGCCTCTGATTGAGCACAAACTCCTTTGGCTCAGTCAGGACAACTTATTTTATGATAGTAAAAGAAGAACGTTAGGTTCAATCGAGTGCTAGCACGATTTCCTTGAACCTAATTGAATCTCATTCAGATCAATTGAACTAGATCAGTTCAATTGATGATCACCAGATTCAAACCCTTGTTTGTGTGACCCAGTTAGGTTCAGTTCTGTATGGTAATGGGATATGTCATGATCTCTATCATCGACATCATCGAAACTCCTTTCGATGGATCAGAACTCTTCTGATTCGAACAGCTAGAATGATCGATCATCTAAATCATTCTAATTGCTCCCAAAATCCACCAGTGACACCTAGCAGTATATGGTGGCAACCCATCAGAGCTGAATGCGAACCTCTTGGTGCAGCTACCTGTGTGATTAAGTTCTTCTATCTTGAGCCCCGATCAGATTAGGGTTAAGGTGAACTCGTCAAACCCTAGTCTCTGTCATATGATGTAATCATTCGATTCGAGTCCAATGTGAAAATCTAAATAGAAACTCTTTCTATTATTTCACTCTACCATGGCCATGGGCTTCTGGACTTGATTCTCATGATCATCATAGGGCTGCTCCTCTACCACCGAGGTAGATAGATTCCATCTTGATGCAATCCAGTTCCTACAATGAACATGCTATAGCCAACATACACCTCAGGGTTTCCATATGGCTAGGAGACCGAGTAATGGTGTAGTCAAACTATAACACCCTCAAGGTGAACTGCCGATGCACCTCAGGTCAAAGAACCAGACACACTACTGCAGCATCGAGTCAGTCATTGACGAGAAGGTAGACTTCCTAATGACTACTCGAGGTGGTCACGCTCAGTGCCCTCGTTCTCTAACGAGTACCTGTACTCTCGCTCCGGTGTCTCCACACCGTAGACTCAAGACTCATCTACTAAAGAGAAGCGATTGTACACCAACCTTCCGGATCAATCACCATCCTCGTGATGATCCTATGGTCAGGAGCATTTTATGAGTTAATAATGATTATTCATGTCTTAAATTTTCAACTCTTAAAAATATGAATTATCATTATCATTAACTCAAAGGATGTATCACAGATACTAAATAAACATATGTGATAGAAAATAACCCATTTTATTGATTATAGTCAAAATTATAATTTTGCCCCTAAAAGTGTATTACAAGTATCCGCCAATTCTGGCTTCTAGGGCACATATATCTAACAGCCACCATATGCTGCTAGGTGTCACTGATAGATTTTGAGAGCAACTAGAATGATTTAGATGATTGATCATTCTAATTATCTGAATCAAAAGAGTTCTAATCCATCGAAAGAAGTTTCGATGATGTTGATGATAGAGATCATGACATATCCCATTACCATATAGAACTGAACATAACTGGATCATACAAACAAGAGTTTGGATCTGGATATTATCAATTAAACTAATCCAATTTAATTGATTTGAATAAGATTCAATTAGGTTAAAAAAAATCGTGCTAGCACACGATTAAGCCTAACATTCTCCTTTCTCTATCATAAAAGTTATCTCAACTGAGCCAAATGAGTTTGTGCACACTCAAGTATCTTTACCTAGTATGACTGGAGCTTGTCCAAGTCAGAAAAGGATTATCTTAATTTATGAGATAAATTTGAGACAACACCTATCATTTTTCATCACCTGCCATTTCTTGTACTTTGACTTGATCAAATGTTGACCTTTGACCATTGGACATCTGCCCATGTGTCATACACTTATTGAAGAGTAGATAGGGGCTTGTCTCCTCTCTAAAAATTGAAAAGAAGGGGGCACATGCCTAGGATGGTGTGCGCCCATGGATAGGGATGCTGGAGTCCCATATGGATGGGACTCTAGGTTGTTTGTTGGATTCAAACTAGGTGACCCTTACCTATAGACTTTGACCAGTCTTAGGCACCACCTTAGGATAAATCTGTGGGTCTCTCATCTGATTAGATCAGATGATGTCATCCCATCAATTAGATTTAGATCTGATTGCACGAAGCAATGTGATTGGTCGGGGTGATGCAGCACTGCATGGCGCAGTAGAGTCTATAAATAGACCATGTCTGTGCCCACTTTTTAATAAGTTCCTTTTAGCCCACACCCTAAGGCAATCCCTCTCCCTTCTCCATGCCACCATCTAGCCCTCTCTCTCCTCTCCACACCTAAGAAAGTTTTGGGCCTTCAAATTGGTGCGAGACAGGCAAGAAAAAGGCTGACGAAAAAGCTAGAAGGCTGCACTGCTGCAGAGGACAACTGCTGATCTTCAAAAGAAGTTTTGAAGATCTCCAAATCAGATCCAGATCTAATTTTTGGAGAAAAAATAGAGAAAGAGAGGATCTCTAAATCCAGCTCGAGTGGATACCGATAGAGGCCAGGCGCTTGCGTGGCTAGATCCAGAACCTTCCGCTGCTTCCGCAGGATCATCAACAGGGTAATAGGATTACCCAGAATCAAGGTAAATTAAATTTAGATTTAATTTATCTTAATTTTTTTATTTTATTAAAATAATAAGAATCAGATCTAAAATATCAGATCTGATTAGGATCAAGAGAAAAATTTTTGAAATATATCTCTTGATCTGAATCAGATCTGAACGAACCTGGACCGAAAAATCAGGATTTTCCTTCAACTGGTATCAGAGCCATGGTTTCTAAAAATTTATTTAGATCTTTATTTTAATTAATTAAAAATAATGATTTTAGATGTCACATGAGATGTGATCAGATCTAAAATCAGAAAAAATTAAAAAAATTAAATGATTTGGATCTAAGATTAGAAGAATATGCATGACTAGTTCTAGAAATAGAATAGTTCTATAGAATAGTCTAGTTTTGCATGTTTTTGATTTAATCTGATTAAATCATATTTTAGATCTATTTATTTACTATTTTTTGATATTATAAGTGTTATAATAACATCTAAAAAATAGCAAAAATAAAATTATTTAATTTAATTTAATATCATATGAGATATGATTGATGCATGTCTAGACTAGTTGTAGAATAGTTCTACATAATTATCTAGATTAGAATTTATTTTGATTAGATCAATTTAAATCTAATTTTTTAGATTATTATGAGATAATTTAGATCTAAAAATATGCATGATTCGATACATGAGATGTATGCAAAATATGCCATGATTAGATCTAATTTGTATATGAGATATATGATATAGATCTAAAACTGTTTTGTAGTATTGCATGTTCCTGATTAAGGCGTTCCTCTTGGCCGTCCGGTCATAAGAACGAAGAAGGGTTTAAAGGCCCTCTCTTTCCCATTCGATGGGGTGTTCTTATGATGTGTAGGGGTGCTGCGTGTTCGTCCTTAATCAGAAACCCAAAACTTACTTTCTGCAAAACCCTAGATCCTGAAACCCTAGGATTTATTGTGCATATTTTGTTTATGAACCCTACTTAATTAAGAATTAAGTTTATGGAATATTAATTAGGTCTAAAATTGAGAATTTCAGATCTAAGACATATTCATAATACTGGGTTTCGGGCTTGGGTAGCTCAATTAGGTCTAAGCGGTTGATCAAACCGAATCAAGAGTTGGTTAGATGGGATCAACAATGCTTAAATTGACCAGCCTAATAGGATTAAGTCTGGGTCAAGATCGAGTCACGATCAAGCAAGACCTAATTAGGCTCAGAGGTTAGAGTCTGGATTGTAGGCTAACCCAATTGGTTCTGACTCAATAATTTGGTGTCTAAGGTAAGTTTGGCACATACGACCGACTGGTTTTTAATTGGAAGCTACTCGACCTGAATGCGTTCTTGTACGAGTTAATGGCATATTCCTTCCACCGATCTCACTTACCTGGCCATATCTGTTGACACAGTTCTGATCTGAGGTGGTCAATAATCCGAGCTAACCCATGCCACTAGGTTAGTCATAATTGTTATGACTAAGCCAAGTCTAGTTTAATGAGACCTGAATCAATTCTCCCTAAGAAAAGATTAAGTCTGAGGTCTTCCACCATTGTAGATGTGCGGGCCCTTCCCGGGGTTGATTGTTCTCGGCTGGATACAGTGGCTCAGTTGCACCGGGAAAAGATGCAACCATGTCTATTAGGCATTGGATGCTATGGGCTGGAGGATGAGTTGGGCTCAATATTTCGGATACGGTGAGAGACTCAATTAGGAACCCAGTCTATGCAAATGGTGGGTCTGACTTAACTAAGGAGTGGATCAATATTTCCGGATACGGTGAGATTCATGAATTAGAGACCAAGTTTGGGTGCACCATGATTAGAGAATCATTGAACAAGAGTTGTTCACTCATTGGCTAACCCATCACCAATAACTGTTAGGTGAGGTGATGAGTCAGTTGGTGAGACCGCACCACCCACTAGAAATCATTAATCGTGGAGATTTTCGCATCTCTACAGAGGGAGTGTAGGGATCCGAGAAAATAGTGGGAGCTAATTTGTTTAAAAATAAAATCCCTAAATAAATTGGTCAAGTCAAAATTACAGTATCTAACTAGAATCTTTGACTCTCTACAGAAAAATGTCTGCGTCCAACCCATTGGCACGTATCCTGGACACACATAGACTGACTGGACCCAATTATAAAGATTGGCTCAGGAACTACAAAATTATTTTGGGTTCCGAGAAGTTAACCCATGTATTTTGGACCAGGACCCTCCCACCTTACCAGCCCGTCCATCCATTGAACAGAGAGCGTCTCTGGAAAAATGGATTGACGAAGATAATAAGGCCAGATATTACATGTTGGGCTCGATGTCTGATGAGCTCCAGCGCCAACATGAAGATATCGGGACTGCTCGCCAAATGTTGGCTCACCTGCAGGAGATGTTTGGTGAACAGAGTCGCGCAGCCAAATATCAAGTCACGAAATGACTTTTTAAGGCTAAGATGCGTGATGGGCAGTCAGTCCAAGATCACTGTCTGACAATGATCAAGGACATGGAAGAGCTTGAGAAGCTCGGTGTGAAGTTAGGACTTGGATCTGCAGAACGATATTATTCTGCAATCCTTGACTGATGCATATGGGCAATTCATCATGAATTACCACATGCATAAACTTCAAAATTCCTTGGCCGAATTAATGAATATGCTGGTTACCGCTGAGCTTTCTATGAAAGGTTCTAAAGGCTCAGTTCTTGCTATGGAACGGACTTCTTCCAAAAGAAAGTCTTATGGAAAGAAAAAGAAGTCTGTGAAAAAGCAAAAGGTGGAAGGATCAAAGAAGAAGAAGGCAGAGCCGAAGAAAAAGAAGCCGATGTCAAAGGAAAGTGTTTTCCATTGCAACAGCGACGGCCATTGGAAGCGGAACTGCCCTACTTACCTGGCCACCCTGAAGAACAAGAAGGAAGGTCCTTCTGGAGGTATGCTCGTTATTGAGTCTAACCTTACGGTTTCTTCTGCATCCAGTTGGGTGCTTGACTCTGGTTCTAGTGCTCATCTGTGCACTTCTATGCAGGGTCTTGAGGATAGCAGGAGGCTGAGGGATGGAGACATGATCCTACGCGTCGGTAATGGAGCAAGAGTTGCTGCAGTAGCCGTGGGAACATACCCTCTTCGATTACCATCTGGTTTAGACTTAGTTTTGAAAAGACTGTTATTATGTGCCTGCAGCTAGCAGGAATTTGATTTCTGTTTCATGCTTAGCACAAGAAGGTTATGTGATTACCTTCTTTTTAAGGACCATTGTAACATTCTTTATGAAAGAAATAAAATTGCAAATGGTTTCCTTATTAATGGTCTTTATCAGCTACATATTGATGTACCTATTCTAACTATCGAGCAAAACGTGAATGCCAAACGACCTAGGGATAGTCCAAACGACAGATATCTATGGCACCTGAGATTAGGTCATATAGCAGAAGATAGGATCAACAAATTGGAGAAAAATGGGCTATTGAGTCCATTGACTTTTGAGTCATATCCAACTTGTGAATCTTGTCTTCAAGGCAAAATGACTAAACTCCCTTTTGTTGGACATGGGGAGAGGGCCACAGATCTCCTTGCCCTAGTACATACTGATGTGTGCGGCCCATTTGATGTGCCGGCTAGAGGCAATTTTGTCTACTTCATTACCTTTACCGATGATCTGTCTAGGTATGGGTATGTGTATCTTATGAGACACAAGTCTGAAGCTTTTGAAAAGTTCAAAGAATTCAGACATGAAGTAGAAAAACAAACTGAAAAACCCATTAAGGTTCTTCGATCAGATCGAGGAGGTGAATACCTTAGCCGGGAATTCCTAGACTATCTTAAGGAAAAATGGCATAGTCTCTCAATGGACTCCACCAGGAACACCTCAACTCAACGGGGTTTCAGAATGGAGAAATCGGACTCTATTGGATATGGTTCGATCCATGATGAGCTTCACAGACCTCCCTGATTTTCTTTGGGGACACTCATTGTTAACTTCAATTTATCTACTGAATAGGGTTCCCTCTAAAACCGTTCCTACCACACCGTATGAGATATGGCACGGTAAGAAACCAAGTCTGAGTCATCTCAGAATTTGGGGTTGTCCGGCTCATGTCAAAAGACAACAAGCGGACAAGTTAGAGTTTAGGTCCTTTAGAGCTCGATTCATAGGATATCCTAAAGAGTCATTAGGATACTATTTCTACATTCCAGAAGACCACAATGTGATTGTGAGTCGACATGCCATCTTTCTTGAAAAATAGTTTATTCAAGATAGCGGCATTGGAAAGCAGATTAAGCTTGATGAGAAAGTCTCACAAGTAGAACGAGCTAAGGACCAAGTTGGAACCAAATCAGGTTGAGCCAATAAGAACACTACCTCCTCCACCTCGTAGATCGGAAAGAGTTTTCCCATCCCCCTGAAAGATACTTAGGTATTATTTCAGAGGAAGTAGAGGAAAATGTTCCTCGTAGGTAATGGTGCTCATGGTGATGATCCCAAAACCTACAACGAGGCGATATCAGATATCGACTCCGAGAAATGGCTAGAGGCAATGCAGTCAGAAATTGACTCGATGCACTCAAACCAAGTCTGGACCTTGGTAGATCCACCAGAAGGTATAGTACCTATTGGGTGTAAATGGATCTTCAAGAGAAAGATTGGTGCAGATGGGAATGTGGAGACATTCAAGGCTAGACTAGTGGCAAAAGGTTATAGTCAACGCGAAGGCATTGACTATCAGGATACCTTTTCCCCAGTAGGCTATGCTAAAATCCATCCGCACATTGCTTGCCGTTGCAGCCTATTTCGATTATGAAATATGGCAAATGGACGTGAAAACGGCATTCTTAAATGGATATCTTGAGGAAGATATCTATATGGAACAGCCGCTAGGTTTCACATCCAGTGATACTGATCACAAGGTTTGCAAGCTGCAAAGGTCCATATATGGACTTAAGCAAGCATCTCGGAGCTGGAACACTCGTTTCAATGATGTGATCAAAAAGTTTGGTTTCATCAAAAATGAAGAGGAACCATGTGTTTTCAAAAAGGGTCAGTGGGAGCGCTGTTGTCTTCCTCGTATTGTACGTGGATGACATCCTCCTTATTGGGAATGATATTCCCATGTTGACATCAGTCAAGATGTGGTTGTCCAAGGAATTCTCCATGAAAGACCTAGGTGAAGCATCCTTTATTCTAGGAATTAAGGTCTATAGGGATAGACCGAATAGGATGCTAGGACTTTCACAGAAGATGTACATAGAGGAAGTACTAAAGAGGTTTAGTATGGAAAACTCTAAGAGGGGATTAATACCCTTCAGACATGGTATTCATCTTTCCAAGAAGATGTGCCCCAGCACACCTGAGGAAATAGAACGCATGAGCAAGATCCCTTATGCTTCTGCAATAGGGAGCCTCATGTATGCCATGCTATGTACACGACCTGATATAGCCCATGCTGTGAGTGTCACAAGCAGATATCAGTCAAATCCAGGTGAAGAACACTGGACTTCTGTGAAATGTATCCTTAAGTACTTGAGAAGAACTAAGGATATGATGTTGGTCTTTGGTAACGGAGAACTCCAAGTCCAGGGATACACAGACTCGGATTTCATGTCCGATATAGATGATCGAAAGTCGACATCTGGGAAGTCTGTTTGTGTGCAATGGTGGAGCTGTCAGCTGGAAGAGTTCCAAGCAAACAGATAGCAGATTCCACCATGGAAGCAGAATATATCGCTGCATCAGAGGCTGCAAAGGAAGCATTCTGGTACAAGAAGTTTGCTGCAGAAATTGGAGTAATGCCATCAGATGCCATTCCTCTATACTGCGACAACAATGGCGCCATAGCCCTTGCTAAGGAGCCGAGGTCTCACCAGAAATCCAAGCACATTGAGCGGCGATATCACCTCATCCGCGATTACCTCGAGAAGGGTTACGTCGAGGTCAAGAGAGTCAACTCCGCAGATAATGTGGCAGACCCACTTACAAAGCCGTTGGGCCAGCAGAAGATCGAAGCCCACCTTGAGAAGATGGGACTTAGACTTGTAGCCAATTGGCTTTAGGACAAGTGGAAGATTGTTAGATATATGTGCCCTAGAAGCCAGAATTGGCTGACACTTGTAATACACTTCTAGGGGCAAAATTATAATTTTGACTATAAATCAATAAAATGGGTTATTTTCTATCACATATGTGTATTTAGTGTCTGTGATACATCCTTTGAGTTAATGGTAATGATAATTCATATTTTCAAGAGTTGAAAATTTAAGACATGAATAATCATTTATTAACTCATAAAATGCTCCCGACCATAGGATCATCACGAGGATGGTGATTGATCCGAAAAGGTTGGTGTACAATCGCTTCTCTTTAGTAGATGAGTCTTGAGTCTACGGTGTGGAGACACCGGAGCGAGAGTACAGGTACTCGTTAGAGAACGAGGGCACTGAGCGTGACCACCTCGAGTAGTCATTAGGAAGTCTACCTTCTCGTCAATGACTGACTCGATGCTGCAGTAGTGTGTCTGGTTCTTTGACCTGAGATGCATCGGCAGTTCACCTTGAGGGTGTTATAGTTTGACTACACCATTACTCGGTCTCCTAGCCATATGGAACCCTGAGGTGTATGTTGGCTATAGCATGTTCATTGTAGGAACTGGATTGCATCAAGATGGAATCTATCTACCTCGGTGGTAGAGGAGCAGCCCTATGATGATCATGAGAATCAAGTCCAGAAAGCCCATGGCCATGGCAGAGTGAAATAATAGAAAGAGTTTCTATTTAGATTTTCACATTGGACTCGAATCGAATGATTACATCATATGACAGAGACTAGGGTTTGACGAGTTCACCTTAACCCTAATCTGATCGGGGCTCAAGATAGAAGAACTTAATCACACAGGTAGCTGCACCAAGAGGTTCGCATTCAGCTCTGATGGGTTGCCACCATATACTGCTAGGTGTCACTGGTGGATTTTGGGAGCAATTAGAATGATTTAGATGATCGATCATTCTAGCTGTTCGAATCAGAAGAGTTCTGATCCATCGAAAGGAGTTTCGATGATGTCGATGATAGAGATCATGACATATCCCATTACCATACAGAACTGAACCTAACTGGGTCACACAAACAAGGGTTTGAATCTGGTGATCATCAATTGAACTGATCTAGTTCAATTGATCTGAATGAGATTCAATTAGGTTCAAGAAAATCGTGCTAGCACTCGATTGAACCTAACGTTCTTCTTTTTCTATCATAAATAAGTTGTCTCGACTGAGCCAAATGAGTTTGTGCTCACTCAGGTATCTTTACCTAGTCTGACTAGAGCTTGTTCAAATTAGAAAAGGGTTGTCTTAATTTATGAGATAAATTTAAGACAACACCTGCTATTTTCCATCACCTACCATTTCTTGTACTTTGACTTAGTCAAACATTGACTTTTGACCCTTGGACATCTGCCCATATGTCATGCACTTATTGGAGAGCAGATAGGGGCTTGTCCCCTCTCTAGAAATTGGAAAGAAGGGGGTGCACACCTAGGATGGCATGCGCCCATGGATAGGGAATCTGGAGTTCCATACGGATGGGACTCTAGGTTGCTTATTGGATTGAAACTAGGTGACCCTCACCTATAGACTTTGACCAGTCTTAGGCACCACCTTAGGATGAATCTGTGGGTCTCTCATCTGATTAGATCAGGCGATGTCATCCCACCAATCAGATTTAGATCTGATTGTACGAAGCAACGTGATTGATCGGGGTGATGCAGCACTACATGGCGCAGCAGAGTCTATAAATAGACCATGTCTGTGCCCACTTTCTAATAAGTTCCTTTTAGCCCACACCCCAAGGCTATCCCTCTTCCTTCTCTGCACCACCATCTGGCCCTCTCTCTCCTCTCCATGCCCAAGGAAGTTGGACCTTCAGATTAGTGCGAGACAGGCAAGAAAAGGCTGACGAAAAAGAAAAAAGGCAGCACTACTGTAGAGACGACGGGTGATCTTCAGAAGAAGTTTTGAAGATCCTCCAAATCAGATCCAAATCTAATTTTTGGAAAAAAGAAAGAGAAGGAGTAGATCTCTAGATCCAGCCTGAGTGGATATCGGTAGAGGTTAGGTGCTTGCATGGCTAGATCCAGAACCTCAGAGCTTCCGCAGGATCATCAATGGATAATCAGATTACCCAGAATTAAGGTAAAATTAATTTAGTTTTAATTTAATTTAATTTTTTTATTTATCAGATCATAAAATTAAATCTGAAAAGTGTCAGATCTGATTAGGATCTAAGTGAAAATTTTTGAAATATGTCTCTCGATTCAATCAGATCTGAACGAACCTAATCCAAAAAATTTAGGATTTTCCTTCACTTTAAATGTGAATTCATTTGAGATTTCAGCACTTATCTCATTTTTATGTGCCATAAGGCACAGGTTGGCTTGTTCATGAGCTTCTTTCTCTTCGAAGCTTGAGTCATCACTATCACTCTATGTTGCCACCATAGTCTTTTTCTTATATTTTTTAAAAACTTTTTTAAGTTGAGGACATTCAGACCTAAAGTGCCCCGGCTTCTTACATTCATAGCAAATAAGGAGCTACTTCCTATCCTTTTTCTTGCTATGCTCTCCTTTGGTAGGTGACCTCTTCCTCATCCCTTATTTTCTCTTCAAAAATCTCTTGAACTTTCTTATGATGAGGGCTATTTCTTCATCTTGTTCTTCATCTTCTATTTTATCGAATCTCTCATCTTGTTGAGTGGTGGATTTGAGGGCTATTATCTTTTTTTTCTTGACATCTTCTTTTTGATGTTGTTTCATGCTTAGCTCGTGCGTCATTAATGATCCTAGAAGCTCCTCTAAGGGTAAAACATTCAAATCTTTAGCTTCTTGAATTGCGGTCACTTTGGCCTTCCATGTCCTTGGAAAAGATCTAAGAATCTTCCTCATAAGGTTACTATTAGGATAAGACTTGCCAAGACTTTTAAGATCACTTATAATGTTCGTAAATCTAGTAAACATTTCAGTCATTGACTCATCATGTTTTATTTTGAAAAATTCATATTTATGCACAAGCATGTTAATTTTTAATTCCTTAACTTGATTAGTGCCTTCATGAGTTACTACTAATCTATCCCATATTTTCTTAGCTGACATGCATGTTGAAATGTGATTAAATTCATTAGCATCTAAAGTACAATATAAAATATTTATGGCTCTTGCATTGAGTTGAGCCATTTTCTTATCAACCTCATCCCATTCTCTTTCGAATTTGGTTGATTCCACATCATCAATTATCTTAGTGGGTGTGTGTGATCAATTAACTATGATACTCTACATATCATAGTCAAGTGCCTGTATGAATATTCTCATCCGAGCTTTCCAATAGGTATAGTTTGACCTATTGAAAAGTAGAGGTTGGTTTGTGGACTGCCCCTCGGCTAGAAAAATACTAACTTGGGTTACCATAGATCTTTGGCTCTTGATGGTTAAATTAAAGTAGGGCTAGAGCACCGAGCTCTGATACCACTTGTTGTCCAACTATACAACCCAAGAGGAGAGATGAATTATATTTTTAAAATTTTAAAGCTAATTTAAAGATATCAAGATTGAATGATGATATGCAAGTCATGTGTGTAAAGCAATTTAGTTAGATTAAAATATAAAAAATTTAAGAGAAAGAATTTAACAAACTAAGGAAAGAAAGATAGCAAGCATACCACAAACAAGCAAGATTTATAGTGGTTCATACTCAATCATGACTCAGTCATGTACGGGATGATCTGGATATGGTGAATTACATATGGAAGTTGTGAGTAGGTCAACATGGAATCGATCACTCCTAGTAAGAGGAGATCGCATCCTACTTGCTTCAATCAAATGATAATTCAGAAACATTTTGATCAAAGCATGATAAAAAATTAGAAATGGTTTTTAATATTTCATTAATCAAATCATCATTATAAGATTAAGAGAAATATGAATATGATATTGGGTTTGATATATTTTCATATCCACAGACATATTCGGGATGCAGGATGATCGAAGGATCCTGTTGCACGGTAACTTTCCACTAAATGATATTTTTAATATTCTTATTAAAATTTTATATCTTTTGGATAGATATGATATATTGCTAGATGTCAATCATGTCTTATAGGTTCGATCAAATTAAAAAGTTTAATTTGATCATCAATTAGAGAGTATTCTAATTAATCAAATCGGATCAGCTCAATTTGACCTAAGTCGATTTGCTTATGTTCTAACCAAATTAGGTCAAATCATATTTGGATCCATTGCTGGCTAGATGTGGAATCCAATGGATTACACACAAAGAGAATTGATTAAAGGTCTAATTGGATTAGATCATGTTTGCAAGTTAAACATGCTAGCACATGTTGCAAACCCTAGCACCTAGATTTGAATTGGGTTCCAATTTAGGCTAATTAAATCCAATTTAAGTCAAATCAGATTTGGCTAATTAGTTGGGTTGACTCTTGGCTTGCTAACCAAGGGATTGGGCATCATCTATTAGCAACCCACACACCAGAGACTCTCTTTCTTTGGCATGTGGGATTTGGTCCATGCACTAGGGACATGTGGTGCATGGATATGTTTTGATGCCAAAGTCTTCCTTATTTTTTATGTAAATTTGTTATGTGGATTTCAGATGTAGAGAGGGCACAAAAGAGTCCTTCTGCTAGTGATTTTCTTTGAAGGTTATCAAAAATTTGAATAAGGAAGGAGTCCTAGCTGTTCCAACCTTGTAAGCACCCCTTGGACCAAGTCAAAGACCTTGGAGCTTTGACTTTTCCACGCCCAATTTTCCCATGCCATCTTCTGATTTGGCACCATCATTTTAGACCTTTGGATTAGTATTTGATACTGATCAATGGTAGAAATTAATGGAACCAATATGAAAGAGTTATGACTCTTCAAAAGAAACTTACGTAGAATTATACGAAGAGTCCTTCTTTTGCAAGGCACCTCTTCATATTAATTCCTTGAATTCCACATAGCATTTTCTTCTGATGGGACATGATATTTTTGAATGGGTGTAAGATGAGAATAAGGAATGGGCATGAGAAATTTTAGATGGCACCCCTACGTATATTATAAATAGGGGTGCGCACTGAGAGTCTAATGTATTCTGAACTCCTCCCTTCTTTCTTACAAGAGGCTCTCTTGTCCAATTTTCTTTATTCCTCTTTCTCTTATCTAGATAAGATCCTAATTTAAGGATAAGAAGTCTTTCAATAAGATAAAGAGATTAGGAATAAAAATTAAGAAGACAAGGAGCAAGAAAGAAAGGCAAGGAAAGGCTAGCAGGATGACATAAAAGGCTAAAGAAGGTTCTGCCCAAATAATTAAAGTTCTTATCATAAGAATTTTAATTAAAATAATCAGAGATGCTAGTGTTTTGATCAAGTTTTCATGTGGATCAATATTGGAGGATGAATACGTGGGCACCTGTGGAACCCCTGATGGACTGCTGCCGACGATCAGGATCAAATTAGGGTTAAGCAATTAGAGGTATATTCTAATATTTTAATTTATGTTACAAATACATATTATATGATTTAAATTTTAATAAGGTGGTCCTTGAATTAGGATTTGATTTAATGATTTCATATGAATTGCTTTGAAATCCATGCTTCTGTCCTATATACCAAACCTTACAGATTTCATATCTAATTTTCTAAGATCAGATCCAGAAGAAGAAAATCTCCATATCTGATTTGAGTGGATGCTGGTAGAGGTCGGGCACATGTGTGGCTAATGTTGGAACCTTAGATATACTAGATCATCACTGCAGGATGAACTGTTCACTTGACCAGGTAATATTTGATATCATAAATATTATTTTTATATTTCAAACTAATCTAATTAGATCTGAGAACTTCCAGATCTAATCGAATCTTAGAAAAAAGTTTTAAAAAATATTGTTGCAAACCTGATCTAATCAGATCGATCCTACAGCAAGAAAATAGTTTTTTCTTCAAGTTGCCATCTAGGTTTAAGACACACTCCAGTCTGAGGTTCAATCAAATCAGTCTCTTAATCTAAGCGAGATCCAAGAAATCAACCTCCAAATCTGATTAAGCTCAGAGCTTCACTCGAGAGTAGCACATCCTGAAAATGATAGTAACTCCTATCAATATCTAATCTTATGCGCTAGCGACCTCCTTTACTCCAACCTTTTAATTCAATCTCGATGATAACAGATCTTGTCATGACCACATCATGAACTTTGGCCAGACGAATTTGAGTCCATAAAAAGAATTTGCCATCCACTTGATTTTCATCTTTAGTCTAGGATAAGCAATAACCGCTCCATAGGCACTGAACCATAGCACTATCCGATCCCAACTTAGGGTCGATCTTGAATATTGGCCAAACTTCAACAGAATAACTAAAGCATCTCGGCCATAGTTTTAATTGAAGAACCCATCATTCCTTTTCGATCTTAGGTCCTCCAGACCAAAATACTAGCACCCATCATCGACCAACCTTGAATACGATCGAACTACTAAAAAGCTATTGAAACTATTCTGCCGAGGTTCAAATTCGAAACCTGATCTACAATCTCGCCACTCTCGATCTGAAGGCTAATCTTTAAGCTCAATCCACTTGATCCTAGGCTCCAATGGCTTAATCTTAGTACAAATGATTCATAACCAAGCTCGGAAGCATCCGACCGTCCATCCAAACTCCATTAAATAATATTCAACAGCCAGCAAGTCGCAACAAACGACAATCCACTCATTGTAACAAACTCTGAATGGCCCGAATAGCCTACTGATATTTTGCTGCAGCTATCTCCATCAATCTATTATAGGCCTCATTTATAAATAAGACCCTCTAGATGTGTTTTTCCCTCTAAGCTCTCTTTTCATCTTCAATCTTCTGAGTAGTCCATTCTTGTTGGCTAGAATACTAACTTGATCGTTGGAGGATCCATGTCAAAGCCAACTTTGGCTAGAACTTTATCTTGTAGGTTTCATCAGTGAGACCCTGATTTCCACCTTCAGCAATCTCCGATGGCCATCCATTTTCTGCACCAATAGAATTGGTGCTAGAAGAAGGATCTGTGAGCACTTGTTCTGAAAGGAGTACCTAGTCAAGCAATCCTCCTCCTCCATTCAAGCAAAAATGCCCCTTAAGAGAGCATCCTTTCGGTGATCTGCCACCACTACTACTCGATCTGACCCAGATCATCTCATTCAAGCACCGTCGCCTTGGCCTCAACCTCCCCAACTAGTTATAATGATAGATGCAAGCTAATTTAACCTATTGGTACAGCAGCGAGAGGCCTTACAGAAGTCGTGCAAGCTATGAAGCAAGCTCTGACACCGGCACCACTCGAGAGGCCATCTCTAGGGCACTAAGATCTGGAACAAGGGAGACCCACTTGAAGAAGCTAGCTAGAAAATCCTGGAAAGAAAAAATAGAGGGCTGCAAGCCCCTATTTCGAGCACAATTCCACCCTCAAAAAATCTCTACCCCTGTTAAGCTTGCTGCACTTTTGAGATTCATGATCGAGATGATGTCCTCGATCAGAAACTTCGAGAAATAAACTAGCAGATTGAGGAGCTCTGCCATGCTGGCCCTATCCATAATGACAACATCTGCATCAACCCACCATTCACTGCCCAAATCATGCAAGAGTTTATCCTACCGAACTTCAAGCTTCCCTAATTTGAAAGTTATGATGGGACTTCAAATCCGATCAACCATTTGAAAGCCTTTCAAACCATAATGCTGCTCCATGGTGCGCCAGATGCCATTTTGTTCCAAGCTTTTCCATCAACCCTAAAGGACGTGGTAAGAAATTGGTACTCGATCCTAAAATTGGATACCATTTACTCCTTTGATCAGTTGAGCTATCAGTTTGTAACTCATTTTGTTAGCAGTTGACATCAGAGGCAGGGCTCAAACTCCCTCATCAACATCAAGCAGAAAGAAGGAGAGTCCATCTTAGCCTATGTCGGCTGCTTCAATACTGCTACTTTGGAGGTCAGAAATCAAGACTAGTCTGTTGCAATGGCCGCTCTAAAAGCCAGCCTTCTGAAGAATGATCTCCTCTTCTCGTTAGAAAAGAAATACCCCTAAAACTTTGTCGATATGCTGCCTCGGGCTGAAGGTTATGCCCGAGCTGAAGAAGCTTTCAAGCTGTGGGATGAAGATACTGCAAGTGGGTGGTAGACAGAGGAATCTTGCAAGCCCATGCCTACAAAAAAATCAGGCAAAGATTGACCACATTCTAAGACTCCTCCTGAATGCAGACGAATCCGAACTCCAACTCGAGCTCATCGGCCATGAAGCATGGATAAAAGAATGCAGCAAAGCCTCCCTCCTAGAAGATTCAATAACTATGCCCTCTTGAATGCTCCAAAAACTAAAGTCCTGATGAAGATTAAGGAGCAACTACCGAGGCTAGATAAAATGCGATCTCATTCAAGCAAGTACAATCCAAACTAGTACTATTTATACCATCGTGACCATGGTCATGATATTGAAGAATGTATTCAGCTATAAGACAATTAAGAAGCTAATTAGGCTAGGTTGGTTGGACTGATTCCTACAATGTCGACCTGAGAAGAGAGAAGAGTAGCTAAGAGCTCTTTTACAATCAAAGCAATCTCGGAGGGAAGAGCCTCAAGGAGATTGACCCCTGCTTGGAGTCATCAACATAATAGCAGGTGCATCGCAAGAAAAAGCCAGTGGGTCAGTAGAGCCAATAAAGAGATGGAGGATCGAAGAACCTGTTACTTTCATTGAAGAAGATGCATAATGGGTTCAATTTTCATATGATGATGTGGTTATAATTTTTTTAAATATTGCCAACTATGATGTACGACGTGTCTTGATCGATAATGGAAGTTCTACCATTGACGATTCCTGCACTTGGTCGAGGAAGCTCCTTCCTCGCTATCAAACTCTCACTAAGGATCTTCACTTGATCTTTGAGCTCCTCTATAAAAGTAGAAAAACAAAACGATTCCTGTATTATAGAAAGTAAAAGTATGGCTGTCATTTCAATTCCAAGATCAACCATCATGTCATGTTGGAAAATATTGTTGAAAAATGTGTCCTAAAGCCAATCATCTAAGTAGTAGATGATTGAAATTAGTATATGAATTATCTAATAATAATAGTAATTTAGCTATTTCATCATAAAAATTCTATCTTCCTTAAATGAACTTCTAAATTATGATGAAGTCCTTAGAACCATAATCAATCGATAAAAGAAGATTTATCGAATGGTTCTTAAATTATTCATGATCAAATGATAAGTTATTAACAAGGATGCTAACTTATCGAGTGTAGGTCACTGTATGCTATATGCATTGGTTGTCCTCGTAACCAAGTGGTGTGGAGACACTGGTATGGCATTCAGGTGAGATGTAGGAGTATATCTACATTGAACGTTATCAATGTAGCACTCTACTATCAAGAATAGCTAGCTAAGGCCAATGGATATAAGTGTCCCTCTGATCTGAGATCACCACGATGACTTATGAGCAACTCACTGTACTTTGGTGCTGGACTACCTGTATTTCTAATATAAGTGATGGAAGATTTTTAGGTATAGTTAAGTACTTCTAGAGTTGGTGTGTGAGCCAAGATGGGATTGATCACTCCAGATTAACTTCAATAAGAGAATGTCTCGCTGTGTTTCAATTTAGCAAAACCTAGGCCTGGGTAATCCTTGTGAGGTGTCACAGGATTTGCAAAATTTTGAGACACAATAGAGATGACTTGTATGAGTATTGACAGCATACTCGAAGTTGTCTTGAGCATTATTGGTCATAGGGATGAATTATACAGTAACCATAGGTCAGGATTCTAAGAATGTTGCTTTGCATACATTCAACCTATCCGGAACCATTGCTAGATGGTAACTTTGATTGGTATAAAAATTAGTTTCTATGCTATCGACTTAGGTTCGAACCTATGGGGTCACACACATTAGAGTTTGTAACTTGATCGAATGGTTGATCGATGATTAAGAATCATTTTGAGGTCAAACATTCAATGCAATTGATGTTTGACCTAATGCAAGTATTGTAGGAGGATCGATTAGCAATTGGATTGCTAATTGACTCAATTTGATTGAGCAATCAGGTTGAGATCAAGTCTAATTGAATTAGATTCAACTAAAATTAGTTTGGATTTAATTATATTAAGTCTAATTAATTTATTGGATAAGCCAATTGCAAGAAAAGAATAATTTCTTTGTTTGAAACTAGGACTTGGGTGCACCCTAATTTTTAATTGACTTTAGGATTTAATTCAGATTTAAATTTTGATTTAATCTAATTTAATTAGACTCCTAGTTGAACTAATATCATTCTTAATTAGATTATATTTAATTTAATTTAAATAAGATTTAAATTAAATTTAAAATAATTTTGACCTAGTCAAACAAGAGGAGTCCTAGTTGGACTGGGACTCTCTCTCTTTCACTTACGCCTAAGAAAGCCCATGTCATATTTTAAGTCTAAATTTTTTTTATGTATTTCCATGCCTAAGAAGGCCTTCCATTCCCACTATTCAGAGTATTTGGGAATTTATTTTGACTTGGTCAAAATTAGAAGGAAGTTAGAAATTATTTCCTACTTGGAAGAGTCTTTTTTGATCCAAACTCCTTCCTCCCTTGTGCGCCAGCTCTACCCATGCCTCTCCATCTTATTCAGCCCTTTTTCTCTTAGTTTCATGCATGAGAATTAGTGGTTATATAAAAAAATAAGTGGGAGGGGCGTCCAAGAGTTGGACGCCCCATAGAAGTCCTCCTTTGACTAGGTTTTGACCTAGTTTTGCAATATAAAGGGGATGCCTCTTTTTTTGACCATAAAGAATGTGAAAAATCTTTAAAAAATTATGAAAAATTAGAGGAGAAGGAGGAGAAGGCATGAAGGATTTTTGGTGCCAATATTCTTGGAGAAGAGCCCTCAATTAAGACATCAAATGTTGATGTCTTGAAGATACAAGGTAAGCGAAGATTATCTTCTCTTATATTTTTCTTTTATGTTTCTCTCTTTTTATTTTATTTATAATTTTTATATGATAAAAATATGAGAGAGAGAGAGAGAGGATTTGGGTGTGGAGATGAGTGCTCCAAGTTGTTGGGGCATGGTGTTAATTTTTTGGACATGATCTAATCATATCCTGATGAGAGAATGAGAAGAGAAGAAAGGTCTTCTCTTAGGATTTCTTGGAGAACCATTCCTCTCTAATTTTTGTGAGATTTTTGTATGAATAAAATCAAAAATCTTAGATCTACAAATTTAAGAAAAATCTTAGAGGAGAAGGTCTCCTCTTGTTCTAGTATAGAGATGTTTTTAGGACATCAACGGTTGATGTCCAGAAGGAGAAGATTTATCTTCTCTTAGAATTTATTTTTTCTTGATTTTATTTTTTGATTTATGAAAGATCCAAGGGTTGGATTCCTTCCTTATTCTTCCTCAAGTTCTTCATCTCTTGGAGTATCCAAGAGATCCAAAGAACATATATTTAATTAACCATCAGGAGGGATCCACAAGAAGCTAGTACTTCGAGCGGATTTTCATTCGACGAACCTCCGATCTGTGTTGTAGGTTCGTGTGGATCACCTGTAGAGGTTGAATGCTTGTGCAGCTCCAAAGGCAATAATGGATTCAATCGTGGAGTTCTCAACCCGTGCAAAGATAAGAGATCTGATCTCTTGGTGACCTAGATGTGATCTAGGATTAGATCTAGAATTATTTTAGATCTAGGTATTGATATGATCAATTCCACTCATGATTAATTTAATTTTAGATTTATATTTGCATCATAATATGTTATAGATCCTTGATGTAGAATTTTATAATTTGATTACATGCATGTTGTAGATTAAATAGTTTAATCTATATCTTTCGTTGCTCTATATTTTGAAAAAGTTTTGAAATCTATACATGAAATCCTGCATGTTTTCTATCAAATATATCCCAAAGTCAATCATCAGCTTGTTGATGGTTGAGCTCATCTTGTAAATATAAATAATTTATAATGAATAAAATATTTATTCTAGCTTTTTTCATCATAGGTGTACATCTTCTAATGAATTTTTGTGTTGTGATGAAGTCCTTAGGACTATTTAAAATCGATAAAAAAAAAAATTATCATTTAATCTTTAAAAATATTTGCAATCAAATGATACATTATTACCTAGGATGACAACGTTTATTGAGTATAGATCGTTGTGTGCCATATGGGTTGATTGTCCTCTTAACCAAAAAGTATGGAGACACTGGTATCGTATAGAGGTGAGATGTAGAATACATCATCGCTAAACGTGACCAACTCTAGAATGTTCTATGATCAAGAATTGCTCTGATGGGATATGGGTATAAGTGTCCCTCGAACCTAAGATCACCATGGTGATTTGCAAGCAAATCACTATGCTTTGATATCGGACTACTAGAATTTTTAATTCAGTGATAGAAGATTTTTAGGATAGTCAAGTACTTATGAAATTGGTACATGATCAAGATGGGATTGACCGCTCCAAGAGTTTGGAGACAATGCATCACTGTATTTTAATTTAGCAAAATCTTGATCGGGATAGTCCATATAATGGATTGGATATTTCAAAATATAATATGGATGACTTATTCAAGATTGATAGTTAAATCCTGAGTCATCCTCTAAGTATTCAGGATCAACGGGATGAATTATACAGAAACCATATCTACATAGGTTCTAGAATATTGCTTTATACATTCGACCTATCCGACCATCAAGTACCATTGCTAGATGGTCACTTCGATTGGTATAAAAATTTATTCCTACGCTACCGACTTAGATTCGAATCTATGGGGTCACACACATTAGAGGTTTCAATTTGATTGGATGGTTAATCAATAATTATAAATCATTCTAGGATCAAAAAGTCAATATGATTGATGCTTGACCTAGTGCAAGTGTTGTAGGAGGATTAGATAGCAATCGGATTGCTAATTTGCTTAATCTAATTGAGCATTAGGACTGAGATCGAGTCTAACTGAATGATATTCAATTAGGTTTGGTTTGGACTTGATTAGGTCAAGTTTAATTGATTTATAAGATAAGCCAATTGCAAGAAAGAATAATTTCTTGTTTGATTAGGACTTATGTGCACCTATTTTTTAATTAGATTAAAATTTAAATCAAAATTAAATATAATTTAATCTAATTTAAATAGGCTCCTAGTTGGACTAGGATTATGAAGGGTAAATCCTGATTTTTCGGATCATGTTCATTCAGATCTGATCGGATCAAGAGAGATATTTCAAAAAAAAATTTTATGTATCTAGATTAGATCTGAGATATTTCAAATTTAATTTTATAGATCTAGTAAATAAAATAAAATAAAATTTAATTTAATTTAATTTATATCTCGATGTTGGGTAATCTGATTATCCTTTGATGATCCTGCAGATTGCCTGAGGTTCTAGATCTAGCCATGCAAGCACCTGATCTTTATCGATATCCACTCAGACTAGATCTGGAGATCTTCTTCTTCTTTATCACCTCTTCAAAAATTAGATTTGGATCTAATTTGGAGGATCTTCAAAACTCCTTTTTGAAGATCTACTGTCGTCTCTGCAGCAGTGCTGCCTTCTTCATTTCTCATCAGCTTTTTCTTGCCTGGATCGCACCAAACTGGAACCCAACTTGCCTTGGGTATGGAGAGGAGAGAGAGGACCAGAGGATGGCATGGAGGATGGAGAGGGGAAGCCTTGGGGTGTGGCTAAGAGAAAACTCTATAAAAGTTGGGCGTAGATAGGGTGTATATAGACCTTGCTGCGCTATCCAACTGCCACATTCATCCCAACCAATCACAGTTGCTTTGTGCAAATCAGATCTAAATCTGATTGGTAGGAATAGAGATCACCCTGATTCCAATCAGATGAGAGCCCCTCTAATTCCTCCTTAGATGGCATTCTAAGACTGGTCAAAGTCTATGGTTATGGAGCCACTCTAAGTAGAAACCAAGAAGGAACCTGGAGTCCTTATCCGTATAGGACTCCTAGGCATCCCTATCCATGGGTGCACGCCTCCCTAGGCATGTGCCCCCTCCTTTTCCAGGTTCTAGGCAAGGGGGACAAGGCCCCTATCCAGCTCTCCAATAGGTGCATGACATATGGTCAAAAGTCTAAGTGTCAAAGGTCAATGTTTGACCAAAGTCAAAGGAACAAGAAATAGGCAAGGTGACCAAAAATGGCAAGGTTGTCTCAAATTTATCTTATAAATTAAGACAACCTTTTCTGATCTGGACAACCTCCAGTCAGACCATATGAAGGCCCTAATTGAGCACAAACTCCTTTGGCTCAGTCAGGACAACTTATTTATGATAGTAAAAGAAGAACGTTAGGTTCAATCGAGTGCTAGCACGATTTCTTTGAACCTAATTGAATCTCATTCAGATCAATTGAACTAGATCAGTTCAATTGATGATCACCAGATTCAAACCCTTATTTGTGTGACCCAGTTAGGTTCAGTTCTGTATGGTAATGGGATATGTCATGATCTCTATCATCGACATCATCGAAACTCCTTTTCGATGGATCAGAACTCTTCTGATTCGAGAACAGCTAGAATGATCGATCATCTAAATCATTCTAATTGCTCCCAAAATCCACCAGTGACACCTAGCAGTATATGGTGGCAACCCATCAGAGCTGAATGCGAACCTCTTGGTGCAGCTACCTGTGTGATTAAGTTCTTCTATCTTGAGCCCCGATCAGATTAGGGTTAAGGTGAACTCGTCAAACCCTAGTCTCTGTCATATGATGTAATCATTCGATTCGAGTCCAATGTGAAAATCTAAATAGAAACTCTTTCTATTATTTCACTCTACCATGGCCATGGGCTTTCTGGACTTGATTCTCATGATCATCATAGGGCTGCTCCTCTACCACCGAGGTAGATAGATTCCATCTTGATGCAATCCAGTTCCTACAATGAACATGCTATAGCCAACATACACCTCAGGGTTCCATATGGCTAGGAGACCGAGTAATGGTGTAGTCAAACTATAACACCCTCAAGGTGAACTGCCGATGCATCTCAGGTCAAAGAACCAGACACACTACTGCAGCATCGAGTCAGTCATTGACGAGAAGGTAGACTTCCCTAATGACTACTCGAGGTGGTCACGCTCAGTGCCCTCGTTCTCTAACGAGTACCTGTACTCTCGCTCCGGTGTCTCCACACCGTAGACTCAAGACTCATCTACTAAAGAGAAGCGATTGTACACCAACCTTCCGGATCAATCACCATCCTCGTGATGATCCTATGGTCGGGAGCTGTTTTATGAGTTAATAATGATTATTCATGTCTTAAATTTTCAACTCTTGAAAATATGAATTATCATTACCATTAACTCAAAGGATGTATCACAGACACTAAATACACATATGTGATAGAAAATAACCCATTTTATTGATTTATAGTCAAAATTATAATTTTGCCCCTAGAAGTGTATTACAAGTGTCAGCCAATTCTGGCTTCTAGGGCACATATATCTAACAATCTCCCACTTGTCCTAAAGCCAATTGGCTACAAGTCTAAGTCCCATCTTCTCAAGGTGGGCTTCGATCTTCTGCTGGCCCAACGGCTTTGTAAGTGGGTCTGCCACATTATCTGTGGAGTTGACTCTCTTGACCTCGAACGTAACCCTTTCTCAAGGTAATCGCGGATGAGATGGTATCGCCGCTCAATGTGCTTGGATTTCTGGTGAGACCTCGGCTCCTTAGCAAGGGCTATGGCGCCATTGTTGTCGCAGTATAAGAGGAATGGCATCTGATGGCATTACTCCAATTTCTGCAGCAAACTTCTTGTACCAGAATGCTTCCTTTGCAGCCTCTGATGCAGCTATATATTCTGCTTCCATGGTGGAATCTGCTATCACAGTTTGCTTGGAACTCTTCCAGCTGACAGCTCCACCATTGCACACAAACAGACTTCCAGATGTCGACTTTCGATCATCTATATCGGACATGAAATCCGAGTCTGTGTATCCCTGGACTTGGAGTTCTCCATTACCAAAGACCAACATCATATCCTTAGTTCTTCTCAAGTACTTAAGGATACATTTCACAGAAGTCCAGTGTTCTTCACCTGGATTTGACTGATATCTGCTTGTGACACTCACAGCATGGGCTATATCAGGTCGTGTACATAGCATGGCATACATGAGGCTCCCTATTGCAGAAGCATAAGGGATCTTGCTCATGCGTTCTATTTCCTCAGGTGTGCTGGGGCACATCTTCTTGGAAAGATGAATACCATGTCTGAAGGGTATTAATCCCCTCTTAGAGTTTTCCATACTAAACCTCTTTAGTACTTCCTCTATGTACATCTTCTGTGAAAGTCCTAGCATCCTATTCGGTCTATCCCTATAGACCTTAATTCCTAGAATAAAGGATGCTTCACCTAGGTCTTTCATGGAGAATTCCTTGGACAACCACATTTTGACTGATGTCAACATGGGAATATCATTCCCAATAAGGAGGATGTCATCCACGTACAATACGAGGAAGACAACAGCGCTCCCACTGACCCTTTTTGAAAACACATGGTTCCTCTTCATTTTTGATGAAACCAAACTTTTTGATCACATCATTGAAACGAGTGTTCCAGCTCCGAGATGCTTGCTTAAGTCCATATATGGACCTTTGCAGCTTGCAAACCTTGTGATCAGTATCACTGGATGTGAAACCTAGCGGCTGTTCCATATAGATATCTTCCTCAAGATATCCATTTAGGAATGCCGTTTTCACGTCCATTTGCCATATTTCATAATCGAAATAGGCTGCAACAGGCAAGCAATGTGCGGATGGATTTTAGCATAGCTACTGGGGAAAAAGGTATCCTGATAGTCAATGCCTTCGCGTTGACTATAACCTTTTGCCACTAGTCTAGCCTTGAATGTCTCCACATTCCCATCTGCACCAATCTTTCTCTTGAAGATCCATTTACACCCAATAGGTACTATACCTTCTGGTGGATCTACCAAGGTCCAGACTTGGTTTGAGTGCATCGAGTCAATTTCTGACTTCATTGCCTCTAAGCCATTTCTCGGAGTCGATATCTGATATCGCCTCGTTGTAGGTTTTGGGATCATCACCATGAGCACCATTACCTATGAGGAACATTTCCTCTACGTCCTCTGAAATAATACCTAAGTATCTTTCAGGGGGACGGAAAAAAACTCTTTCCGATCTACGAGGTGGAGGAGGTAGTGTTCTTATTGGCTCAACCTGATTTGGTTCCACTTGGTCCTTAGCTCGTTTCTGCTTGTGAGACTTTCTCATCAAGCTTGAATCTGCTTTCCAATGCCGCTATCTTGAATAAACTATTTTTCAAGAAAGATGGCATGTCGACTCACAATCACATTGTGGTCTTCTGGAATGTAGAAATAGTATCCTAATGACTCTTTAGGATATCCTATGAATCGAGCTCTAAAGGACCTAAACTCTAACTTGTCCGCTTGTTGTCTTTTGACATGAGCCGGACAACCCCAAATTCTGAGATGACTCAGACTTGGTTTCTTACCGTGCCATATCTCATACGGTGTGGTAGGAACGGTTTTAGAGGGAACCCTATTCAGTAGATAGAATTGAAGTTAACAATGAGTGTCCCCAAAGAAAATCAGGGAGGTCTGTGAAGCTCATCATGGATCGAACCATATCCAATAGAGTCCGATTTCTCCATTCTGAAACCCCGTTGAGTTGAGGTGTTCCTGGTGGAGTCCATTGAGAGACTATGCCATTTTCCTTAAGATAGTCTAGGAATTCCCGGCTAAGGTATTCACCTCCTCGATCTGATCGAAGAACCTTAATGGGTTTTCCAGTTTGTTTTTCTACTTCATGTCTGAATTCTTTGAACTTTTCAAAAGCTTCAGACTTGTGTCTCATAAGATACACATACCCATACCTAGACAGATCATCGGTAAAGGTAATGAAGTAGACAAAATTGCCTCTAGCCGGCACATCAAATGGGCCGCACACATCAGTATGTACTAGGGCAAGGAGATCTGTGGCCCTCTCCCCATGTCCAACAAAAGGGAGTTTAGTCATTTTGCCTTGAAGACAAGATTCACAAGTTGGATATGACTCAAAAGTCAATGGACTCAATAGCCCATTTTTCTCCAATTTGTTGATCCTATCTTCTGCTATATGACCTAATCTCAGGTGCCATAGATATCTGTCGTTTGGACTATCCCTAGGTCGTTTGGCATTCACGTTTTGCTCGATAGTTAAAATAGGTACATCAATATGTAGCTGATAAAGACCATTAATAAGGAAACCATTTGCAATTTTATTTCTTTCATAAAGAATGTTACAATGGTCCTTAAAGAAGGTGATCACATAACCTTCTTGTGCTAAGCATGAAACAGAAATCAAATTCCTGCTAGCTGCAGGCACATAATAACAGTCTTTTAAAACTAAGTCTAAACCAGATGGTAATCGAAGAGGGTATGTTCCCACGGCTACTGCAGCAACTCTTGCTCCATTACCGATGCGTAGGATCATGTCTCCATCCCTCAGCCTCCTGCTATCCTCAAGACCCTGCATGAAAGTGCACAGATGAGCACTAGAACCAGAGTCAAGCACCCAACTGGATGCAGAAGAAACCGTAAGGTTAGACTCAATAACGAGCATACCTCCAGAAGGACCTTCCTTCTTGTTCTTCAGGGTGGCCAGGTAAGTAGGGCAGTTCCGCTTCCAATGGCCGTCGCTGTTGCAATGGAAACACTTTCCTTTGACCATCGGCCTTTTTCTTCGGCTTCTGCCTTCTTCTTCTTTGATCCTTCCACCTTTTGCTTTTTCACAGACTTCTTTTTCTTTCCATAAGACTTTCTTTTGGAAGAAGTCCGTTCCATAGCAAGAACTGAGCCTTTAGAACCTTTCATAGAAAGCTCAGCGGTAACCAGCATATTCATTAACTCGGCCAAGGAATTTTGAAGTTTATGCATGTGGTAATTCATGATGAATTGCCCATATGCATCAGTCAAGGATTGCAGAATAATATCGTTCTGCAGATCCAAGTCCAACTTCACACCGAGCTTCTCAAGCTCTTCCATGTCCTTGATCATTGTCAGACAGTGATCTTGGACTGACTGCCCATCACGCATCTTAGCCTTAAAAAGTCATTTCGTGACTTGATATTTGGCTGCGCGACTCTGTTCACCAAACATCTCCTGCAGGTGAGCCAACATTTGGCGAGCAGTCCCGATATCTTCATGTTGGCGCTGGAGCTCATCAGACATCGAGCCCAACATGTAATATCTGGCCTTATTATCTTCGTCAATCCATTTTTCCAGAGACGCTCTCTGTTCAGTGGATGGACGAGGCTGGTAAGGTGGGAGGGTCCTGGTCCAAAACATGTGTTAACTTCTCGAAAACCCAAAATAATTTTGTAGTTCCTGAGCCAATCTTTATAATTGGGTCCAGTCAGTCTATGTGTGTCCAGGATACGTGCCAATGGGTTGGACGCAGACATTTTCCTGTAGAGAGTCAAAGATTCTAGTTAGATACTGTAATTTTGACTTGACCAATTTGTTTAGGGATTTTATTTTTAAACAAATTAGCTCCCACTATTTTCTCGGATCCCTACACTCCCTCTGTAGAGATGCGAAAAATCTCCACGATTAATGATTTCTAGTGGGTGGTGCGGTCTCACCAACTGACTCATCACCTCACCTAACAGTTATTGGTGATGGGTTAGCCAATGAGTGAACAACTCTTGTTCAATGATTCTCTAATCATGGTGCACCCAAACTTGGTCTCTAATTCATGAATCTCACCGTATCCGGAATATTGATCCACTCCTTAGTTAAGTCAGACCCACCATTTGCATAGACTGGGTTCCTAATTGAGTCTCTCACCGTATCCAAAATATTGAGCCCAACTCATCCTCCAGCCCATAGCATCCAATGCCTAATAGACATGGTTGCATCTTCCCGGTGCAACTGAGCCACTGTATCCAGCCGAGAACAATCAACCCCGGGAAGGGCCCGCACGTCTACAATGGTGGAAGACCTCAGACTTAATCTTTTCTTAGGGAGAATTGATTCAGGTCTCATTAAACTAGACTTGGCATTAGTCATAACAATTATGACTAACCTAGTGGCATGGGTTAGCTCGGATTATTGACCACCTCAGATCAGAACTGTGTCAACAGATATGGCCAGGTAAGTGAGACCGGTGGAAGGAATATGCCATTAACTCGCACAAGAACGCATTCAGGTCGAGTAGCTTCCAATTAAAAACCAGTCGGTCGTATGTGCCAAACTTACCTTAGACACCAAATTGTTGAGTCAGAACCAATTGGGTTAGCCTACAATCCAGACTCTAACCTCTGAGCCTAATTAGGTCTTGCTTGATCGTGACTCGTGACTCGATCTTGACCCAGACTTAATCCTATTAGGCTGGTCAATTTAAGCATTGTTGATCCCATCTAACCAACTCTTGATTCGGTTTGATCAACCGCTTAGACCTAATTGAGCTACCCAAGCCCGAAACCCAGTATTATGAATATGTCTTAGATCTGAAAATTCTCAATTTTAGACCTAATTAATATTCCATAAACTTAATTCTTAATTAAGTTAGGGTTCATAAACAAAATATGCACAATAAATCCTAGGGTTTCAGGATCTAGGGTTTTGCAGAAAGTAAGTTTTGGGTTTCTGATTAAGGACGAACACGCAGCACCCCTACACATCATAAGAACACCCCATCGAATGAGAAGAGAGGGCCTTTAAATCCTTCTTCATTCTTATGACCGGACGGCCAAGAGGAACGCCTTAATCAGGAACATAAATACTACAAAACTAGTTAGATCTATATCATATATCTCATATATAAAAATTAGATCTAATCAATGGCATATTTTGCATACATCTCATGTATCAATCATCATATTTTTCAGATCTAAATTATCTCATAATAATCTAAAAAATTATATTTAAATTGATCTAATCAAAATAAATTCTAATCTAGACAATTATGTAGAACTATTCTACAACTAGTCTAGACATGCATCAATCATATCTCATATGATGTTTAAAATTAAATAATTTTATTTCCTATTTTTTAGATCTTATTATAATATTTATAATCATTAAAAAATAAAAAATAAATAAATTTAAAATTATAATTTAATTAAAATAAATTATGATCATGCAAGACTACGTATAGAACTATTCTATTTTACAACTAGTAATGCATATTGTAGAACTTAGATCTATATTATGTAATTTTAATTTTTTTAATTTTAGATCTAATCACATCTCATGTGATATCTAAAATTACCTAATTTTTAGATCAAAAATAAATAAAAATTAGATCTAAATAATTTATAGAATCTTGCTCTGATGCCAGTTGAAGGATAAATTCTGATTTTTTGGATCAGGTTTGTTCAGATCTGAACGGATCAAGAGAGATATTTCAAAAAAAATTTATATATCTAGATCAAATCTGAGATAGTTTAGATTTAATTTTATAGATCTAATAAATAAAATAAAAATAAATTAAATCTAATTTAATTTATACCTTGATGTTGGGTAATCTGATTACCCTTTGATGATACTACTAATTGCCTGAGGTTCTGGATCTAGTCATGCAAGCGCCTGGCCTCTACCAGTATCCACTCGGACTGGATCTGGAGATCTTCTTCTTCTTTATCATCTCTCCAAAAATTAGATCTGGATCTAGTTTGGAGGATCTTCAAAACTTCTTTTTGAGGATCTGCTGTCGTCTCTGCAGCAGTGCTACTTTCTTCCTTTCTCGTCAGCTTTTTCTTGCCTGGATCGCACCAAACTGGAACCCAACTTGCCTTGGGAATGGAGAGGAGAGAGAGAACTAGAGGATGGCATGGAGGAGGGAGAGGGGTAGCCTTGGGGCATGGCTAAGATAAAACTCTATAAAATTTGGGCGCAGACAGGATTTATATAGATCCTACTGCGCCATGCAGTGCCACATCATCTCGACCAATCACGTTGCTTCGTACAATCAGATCTAAATCTAATTGATGGGATGATATCACCTGATCTAATTAGATGAGAGCCCTTAAAATTCATCCTTAGATGGCACCTAAGATTGGTCAAAGTCTATAGTTATGGGCCACCTAAGTAGAAACCAAGAAGCAACCTGGAGTCCCATCTGTATGGAACTCCAGGCATCCCTATCCATAAGCACACGCCTCCCTAGGCATGTGCCACCTTCTTTTCAAATTCTAGCAAGGGGACAAGCCCCTATCTACTCTCCAATAGGTGCATGACACATGGGCAGATATCCAAATAGCAAAGGTCAATGTTTGACCAAAGTCAAAGGACAAGAATTAGTAGATGACGAAAAATGGCAGGTGTTATCTCAAATTTATCTTATAAATTAAGATAATTCTTTTCTAACCTGAACAAGTTCTAGTTGGACCAAATAAAGGTACCTAAGTGAGCACAAACTCATTTGGCTCAGTCGAGATAACTTTTAATGATAATAAAAGGAGAACGTTAGGTTCAATCGTGTGCTAGCACGATTTTCTTGAACCTAATTGAATCTCATTCAGATCAATTGAACTGGATAGTTCAATTGATGATCATCCAGATTCAAACCCTTGTTTGTGTGACCCAGTTAGGTTCAGTTCTGTATGGTAATGGGATATGTCATGATCTCTATCATCGACATCATCGAAACTCTTTTTGATAGATCAGAACTCTTCTGATTTAGATCATCAGAATGATCGATCATCTAAATCATTCTAATTGCTCCCAAAATCCACCAGTGACATCCTAGCAGTATATGGTGGCAATCCATCAAAGCTGAAAATGAACCTCTCGGTGCAGCTACTTGTGTGATTAAGTTCTTCTATCTTGAGCCCCGATCAGATTAGGGTTAAGGTGAACTCGTCAAACCCTATTTTCTATCATATGATTTAATCATTCGATTCAAGTCCAATGTGAAAATCTTAATAGAAACTCTTTCTATTATTTCAATCTGCCATCGTCATGGGCTTATGGACTTGATTCTCATGATCATCATAGGGCTGCTCCTCATCCATCGAGGTAGATAGATTCTCTCTTGGTGCAATCTAATTCCTATAATGAACATGCTATAGCCAACATACACCTTAGGATTTTGAATGGCTAGGAGATCGAATCATGGTGTAGTCAAACTATAACACCCTCAAGGTGAACTGCTGATGCACCTCATGTCAAAGAACCAAACACACCACTGCAGCTTCGAGTCAGTCATCGATGAGAAGGTAGACTTTCTTATGACTGCTTGAGATGGTAATGCTCAGTGTCCTCATTCTCTAACGAGTATCTATACTCTCACTCCGGTGTCTCCACACCATAGACTCAAGACTCATCTACTATAAAGAAGTGATTATACACCAATCTTTCGAATCAATCACCATCCTCATAATGATCCTACGGTCATGAGCATTTTATGAGTTAATAATGAAAATTCTTGTCTTAAATTTTCAACTCTTAAAAATAAGAATTATCATTATCATTAACTTAAGAAATGTATCACAGACACTAAATACATATTTATGATAGAAAATAATCTATTTTATTATTTATAATCAAAATTATAATTTTACCTTTAGAAGTGTATTACAAGTGTCAGCCAATTCTGATTTCTAGGGCACACATATCTAATAGATTATTCTAAATTAGATTGCATCAATTCTAATTTAATTAAATTTGAAATCTAGATTTGACCATAGAAAACTAGAGAACCTAGTTTGACTGGGATTCTCTCTCCTTATGCCACCTCATCCCAACCCATGCCCTCTCCTTGGTTTTGCATGAAAATCTTCACACCCACAGAAAGCCTCGTTCGCCCCACACCCTCCCTCCTTTTTATTTGAAAATTGATTTTGAATAGATTAAAACAAACAAGTTGTTTTGACCTAAGACTCTATTTGATAGATTCTAACAACTCACCAACCCTATCCATATGATGGTGTCAATAAATTAGATTTTATTCTAATTTTTTTGGTGAACAAAAGGGAGGAGTTGTGCACCAAATCCAAGGATTCCATGCCCAAGGAAAGTCTTGAGGTGCACAAAAGTTGGCACCCCAAGATTGTCTCTTTTGGATATTTCTTTTCTAGGTATTTGACCTAGAGAATGACTCTTCCATATCTCCCTATTAAAGAGGGCTTTGGGCATGAAATTTCTACAAATTATTTCTTGAGAAATGGTGGTTTGGGCATGGGGTATTTGGGCACAAGGGAGTCTTGGGCATAAGGTTCCATTAGGACAAAAGTTTGAGTATCCTATTGAGAGAGAAAAGAAAAAGAGAAGAAGGGGTTCTTCTCTAGGGTTTTAGTTTTTCTTCTTCCACTTTTTTTTGAGTGATTTATGAAGAAGAAGACCTCTCTCTAGTCCTCCTCTAGGTCTTCATTCCTTGGAAAGTCCAAGAAAAAAGATAGAAGATCCAAGATCAACCATCAAGAAAGGATCTGCAAGGTGCTAGCACATTATGCAGATTTCCAATCGTCGAACTTCCGATTGGATTGAAGCTTCATGTGGACAATCCGTAGAGGTTGGAAATCTGTGTGGCTCGAAGCAACAACCTTAACCTCAAAAACACAAGCAGTGTTCTCAACCCACAGAAAGGTATAAGGATACAATCTCTATAATTATCTAGATTAGATCTAGAGTTGATCGGTGTTGATGTGATCAATACCTTTCATCTTTGTTTCATATTTAATTTTTAAATTTAATACTTGCATATATCATGTCATAAGATCCTAGATCTAGGAGTTCTTGCATATTTTAATTAATTAATTTGATTAATCTCTAACTTTCGCAGCACTTATTTTTGAAAAAGTTTCAAAATAGATGCATGTAAATCCTAGATATTTTCTTGACTGTCGATGTCTTGTCTTATGATGCTTTCTTCAAAATATCTATACCTGACAATCGAATGAAACTACTAAATTTGTTATTAGTGGGATTCACTGGCGATATAGTACCAGTCGATGGAATAATCACCTTGCCTATTGTAGCAGATTGGTATCCAAAACAATCCCGGGCTTAGATTGATTTTTTGGTGGTTAAAGCTCCTTCAGCCTACAATGCTATTCTTGGAGGATCTGAACTTAATGACTCCGAGCTATGGTGTCAACCTATTACCTGAAGGTAAAGTTTCCAACATAATTTAGGGTTAGAGAGAATCGAGGTGATCAAGCTCTGGAACGTCATTGTTATATGGTTGCTCTGCAAAGTGGTAAACAATCTGAGGTTTGCCCAGTAGATGGACTTGATGTGCAAGATGATTTAACTGAAGAGTGGGGAAAGCCCATTGATGACCTTGTCATTATTCCCTTAGATGATGGAAATGAAGACCATATAGTTTAGATTGGTTCAAATTTGAATGAAGAAGTTAAAAGATAGCTTGTCATCTTTTTACAAAGAAATGCAGATGTTTTCGCTTGGGCTCCAAGAGAAATGCCAGGAATAGATGCAGAGGTGATGGAGCACTATTTAAATATGGATCATACATACCGACCTATGAAACAAAAGAAACGAAGCTTTGCACTAGAGCATCAGAAGGCAATTATGGATGAGATGGATAAACTTCTCAAAGCTGAATTCATCCAGGAGGTATCTTATCTAGACTGGATTGTAAATATAGTACTTATCAAGAAAGCAAATGGAAAGTAGCGAATGTGTATAGATTTTACTGATTTGAATAAGGCCTACCCAAAGAAAAGCTACCCTCTACCTCATATTGACCAGCTAGTAGATGCAACCTCTGGCCATGAGCTTCTCACCTTTATGGATGCCTTTTCTGATTATAATCAAATCTAGATGGCACCAGAAGATGAGGAGAAAAACATCTTTATTACTGACCATGGTTTTTATTATTATAGAATCATGTCATTTGGTCTTAAAAATATAGATGCAATCTGTCAGCACCTGATGAATAAAATTTTGAAGGAATAGATCGATCGTAATATAAAAGTTTATATGGACGATATGCTCGTCAAAAGTAGATCTTCGAAGAGCCATATCAAAGACTTGGAGGAGACATTTAACACTCTTTGAAGGTATAAAATAAAATTGAGTCCTACAAAATATGCTTTTGGAGTAATCTCAGAGAAGTTTTTAGGATTTATAGTGTCAAGATGAGGCATAGAGGAGAATCTAGAAAAAATCTGAGCTATCAAAGAGATGGTCATTTCCAAAATAATAAAAGAAGTTCAGCATCTGATGGAGAAAGTTGTAGCTTTGAATCGCATCATCACAAGATCGGCAGAACATTGTATGCCATTCTTTCTTGTGCTCAGGCAACCAAAAAACTTTCAGTGGACTCTAGAATGTCAACAAATCATTAAAGAATTGAAAAGTTATCTCAGTTCACCTCCCCTTTTTGCCAAACCCGAGCCTGGTGAAGAATTATTTTTATATTTGATGGTATCATCCACGACCATTGCCACCATCTTAATCAAAGAAGAAGATAAAGTTTAGCAGTTGATCTATTACATAAGTCAAGTCTTGAGAGACACTGAAATAAGGTATACTAAACTAGAAAAACTAACTTATGCTTCATTGATTGTAGCTAGAAAGCTCCGACCTTACTTTTAAAGCCATACACTAATACTTCTTACGAATCAACCTATAAAAGCAATTCTTCACTAGTCTGACACCTTAGCGAGAGTTGCAAAATGAGCAATCGAGCTCATAGAATTTGATATAAAATTTCAACCTCGGTTGTCTATTAAAGCTCAAAAACTAGTAGATTTTGTTATTGAATACACTATTTTGGATCTGACCGAGCCTGAACAATAGGAAGCTGATACTCCTAGTCTCTTGTCGAACTCCTCTAAAGAGAAAGCTAACTTTTCTGAAGATTTATGGTTTTTATATGTTGACGACTCATCTAATGCCTCTAGAGCAGGTACAGGGTTGATTCTTATCAGTTCAAAATGGATAATTGCCGAATATGCACTGTACTTTGAATTTTTCGTAACTAATAATAAAGTAGAGTCTGAAACTTTGATCGCAGGATTGAAAATAGTCAAGAAACTAGGGATAAATCATTTGAAAATATATGGTGATTCATAATTGGTGGTAGGACATGTCAATAGAAGCTATGAAGCTTAAGAGAAAAATATAAAAAAATATTTGGATAAGGTGAAGAGCTTAACCTCGATCTTTAATAGTTTCGACATTCTGCAAATTTTAAGAGCAGATAATTCTAGAGCAGATCTTCTATCCAAATTAGCTACTTCGGCTCTGAATGACTTGCCCAACTAAGTTTTCTTTGAAGTTCTTCAACAATCAAGTTTAGAGGAACCTCAAATAATAATGCAAGTGGGCCATGAACCCAGCTAGATTGATTTGCTGGCTCTATATCATAAAGATGGTATCCTCTCTGGAGATCCTAAAGAAGCTCGAAAGTTGAGAAACCAAGCCTCTTGCAAAATTTTATATAAAGATAAGTTATATAAGAGATCTTATTCCTTGCCACTCCTTAAATGCCTTCGATAATCTGAAGCTAATTATGCCTTAAAAAAGGTTCATGAAGAAATATATGTTGAGAAAAATACCTTGAGATTCGATCCATAATAAACCTAAAACGAGATCTAGGATGACGAACGAAGTCTAATGAGATCAAGAACAGTCCAAATGAAGTCCAGACGAAGAAGATACGCATAAAGAAAGGTTAGAGTAGGGTAGCATGGCAGAAAGGAAGGTTAGAGCGGTGTGGCCAAGACGACAACGTGCGACAGCATTGGGCCAACCGCGCGCTGGGCCAGCCCATGCATATGAGCATGTGCACGAGTCGCACGGATGCAGGCCAAGCAAGCGCCCAGCCCATGTGGTCCATCGCCAATCGTCAGTGCACAGCAGCCCGTGTAGACCATCCGACCATTTCCTAAGTCATATCATGTGGTCCATGATACTATTCCATGGACCGATTGCCATCCAATGGCTCATAGAGGAATCGATCATGATCGGACAGATGGAGCTTGGTCTAGACATGATAAGCTGCTATTTTGCCCGATCCGATGGCCAGGAGAGCTCTTGATCATGATCAGATAGATCAGGAGCAATCCAAGCTTGATCAGGAGGTTTTCTAAGTGATATGATGGCTCTGGTACAAGCCAATCATGATTGGATGGCTAGAAACTGATCCCAGGTGTGTTTGGGATTGAATTTCTTACTAAAATACTATTTTTGGATTTCTGGAGTATATATAACTCCAATTGGTGAACCGTTTATTGCATCAGAGAACTGGTGACATCTTGGAGATGCTGAGAGACTTTTTCAGAGGTTTTAAAGAGCTTTTATAAGGATTTTAGGGCTTCTTATTAAGAGACTCTTGTACAAGGATTGAGTGGTAAGTTTTTCTTATATTTATTTGATTTTTTTTCTCTCATAGTGAAGTTTACACACCTAGTGGAGATAGATCTAGGTCTAATCTATATGCTTGATTGTGTACTATCTCTTATCTTTTATTCTTTTTTCTTTCTCTTACGATTTTCATATGTGATCGAGTGCAATGCAAGTGGTATCAAGAAAGTCCTGAGGTGGTGGTGTCTTGACCAGACTTCCATAATAATCGGTATCAAAGTAAGTTGATATCCTAATAATTAGTATCAGAGCCAGGTATTACCAATGCACGTGGCTGCCCAGATCATGATGGTGTTGATCGAGATCAAAAAAAATGGAGAAGAAAAGCTCAATCAAGATGGAGATTAGCCAATTCGATGGGAAGAGCAATTTCATCTTCTGAAAAATGAGGGTGAATGACATGCTCATCCAACACGGATTGATTGATGCTCTCTTGAATAAATAGAAGTCAAACACCATAGAGAAGAGGACCTGAGAATGGCTATAGATATAAATAGTGAGTATCATCTATATGTACCTAGTGGATGAGGTAGTGATCCATGTACTTGGCGAAACTTCTCCAATAGTGCCGTAGTTGAAGCTTGAGGAGTTGTATATGACGAAGTCCCTCACCAACACTCTATTCCTTTAAAAGTAGTTCTACCAACTACGGATGACCGAGGGATAGAGTGTGCAAGAGTGATAATCATCATAAAATACTAAATAAAAATATTAAATTATATAATAATTAATATTTATTTAAAAAATTGATACTTTTATTAGTGTTTTGTAAGAAAAAAGCTCACCAATACGAAGAGCTCAATTTATGAGTTCTAATGGAATAAATTTGACATAAATCAAAACTAAAATAAAATTTATACGAAGCCCAGAATTTTTAATGAAGAAAAAGAAAAAAAATATAATAAATAAATTAACTGAACCGCCGGTCCAGAGAGAAACCAGATCGCAACCTGCGGCCCGCACAAACCAAATCGGCCCGCTCCAGCGAACCGCTGACGCCAGGCTGGCGTCAGCTTTTAACGCGGTTTATGGGGCCTAAAAACTGTAGCTATGCACCGGGTTTCCACGCGGCGCATAGAAAATCCAGGGCGATTGCACGGCTCACGAGCGCCGGGCACCTTCCGACGGGCGATATCCTTTCCGGACGGGATCGAACGGCTGACGTCGCAATCAGTTTTCTACTCGGCGCCTTTACGCGATCCAACGGACGACAGCACATCTGATTGCCATCCGACGGCTGACATCAAATCCAGCTTTGATCCGGACTTCCCAGCAGTTCCAGCGTGCAATCCAGCAGTCGAAATCAGCTCAAAAGCCCATCCAACGGCCAGAATTTCGTCAGCTTCAAATAATTCGAGCCAAACTCCGGGAAAGACCACAAAACTCCTGATTTCCTCTCTATCTAAACCTCGTGCAGAGAAAGGTCCTGGGAGCAGCAGCCAAACATCTTCTCTATTTTTTTTTTCTAATTTTTTTTTTCACCAAAGAAGAATCGAAGATGCCAATGATGAAAAAAATTTCAAGCATATATGGCTAAGGATCTCGTATCCCTAGGGAGTAAAGAAAGTCTTCCGTATGAAAGCTTATAACGAAATTTTTCTTTTTTTTTTATTAAGCAATAAAAATTTTTTTATCTAAATTCCACGTGTCAATCTTACTTTTATTTTAATTCTAAATTTTTTGTAATTAATAACTAAAAAATAGATCATGATCGTAAAAAGATATGATTTATGCCCAAGTTAGAATAAATTATAAAAATTATTAAATTATTATTTTATATTCTTTAATTGCTTGATCTAAATAGTCTATATCTATGAGATAGGTCATGATCGTGTTAGATATGGTCCATGCTCGATAAAATAGATTATGTTGGAACTAAGTCAAAAAAAATAAATATAAGAATGCATGTTGATAATAAAAAGATTGCATGACCAGTTATAAACTTGAATACTGAAGATGGAACTGAAATCTGAGATAATTTTCTCTCCTTGATTAATTCTATTGGTGCAGAATTTGATCAACACCGGAATGAGCTGGAGTGGAAGAGGACGAGATTGCCGCCGGTGACCTGCAAAACAAAGGCCTATTTGGAGTTAGTGGTGGTGGCTCCGGTGGGACCCTCCGACGATCAAGTCAGCTCTTCTGGCCAACAGAAATGGAGTGCTCAGGCAGAAGCTCGGCAGAGTTTCAGGTAGGAGAAGAGAGTTTAGAGCTTAGAGAAAACGTATCTGGAGAATCCCTTTTTATAGGCGGAGCTTGATTGATGGTGACAGCTACAGCTGTCTGGCAGTGGACCACTCGAGGCTTGGTGGAGTTCGGTATGGAGAGGAAGGTATCGTCAGGCTGATAGTGACAGCCATATCGTCCGATAGCGGGCCGCTCGAGGTCTGACGAAGTATATCATGGAGGGGGGCATCACCTGTAGCATCACCTATGGCAGACTGATGGCGACCGTTCGTCGAGATTTAATAGTCGTAGCTCTGAGGAAGCAGACGTTGGTTGGTGGACTTCGGCATATATCAATTTCAAAGGAGTTCAGACTCCTGAAGGTAATACATCTGGGGGAATTATCCGAGAGCAATCCGCTGGAGGAATCCGACTGAAGGAGAAGTCCGAAAGGAGTTTAGCTCCTAGAGGAGAGAATCTTGGAAGAAGTTCGACTCTTGCAGGAGTCCGACTGCAGGAGCAATTTAGAAGGAGTTCGGCTCCTGAAGCAGTCCGAATGAAGGAGAAGCTCGGAAGGAGTTCGGCTCCCGTAGATGTCTGACTGAAGGAGAATTCTAGAAGGAGTTTGGCTCCCATAGGAGTCCGATTGCAAAAGCGATCCGAAAGGAGTTCGGCTTCTGTAGACATCCGACTAAAGGAGTGCGGAGGGAGTTTGGCTCCCGTAGGAGTCCGACTCCTTGAGAGTTTGGCAGAAATTTGGCCGTTGGGAGAGTTCGACTGGGGCTCGGTCGATGAGAAGTTCGGCCAGCTGAAGGGATTCCGCTAGGGCTCGGCCGTTGGGGAGTTTGGCTGGTTGAGGGAGTCCAGCTAAAGTTTGGTTGCTGAAGCTCTTCCATGATTACCGATTGTATTGGGCTAAGCATCAGGCTGGGCTTCGGTATGAGCAGGATTTATCCCCAACAATAGTTCCCCCCACTTTCTAGTTCGAAATTTGAAGAAAGGGAGTACAAGAATGCGACTGCCGAAGTCCTTTTTCGGGCTCTGCACTCGTTAAAGTTAAAGCTCGGGGGAGATCTTATCTCCAGCCAAGGTTGTCGTTGAAATTGAGGCTCGAGGGATCCCATCTCCAGCCAAGGTTCAGGGAGATCTTGTCTTTTGTTGACGTTGCGGTTGAAGTTTGTGAGAGATCTCATCTCCAGCCGAGGTTGAAGGAGGTCTTCTCTCCTATTGATGTGAACTTCGAAACTTGGGAAAGATCATATCTCCAGCCGAGGTTGAAGTTATGGTTGAAGCTCGGAGGAGATCTCATCTCCAGCCGAGGCTGAAGTTGAAGTTGAGGCTCGGGGGAGATCTCATCTCCAGCAGTCGAGATTGAAGGTTGAGCTCAGAGGAGATCTTATCTCCAGCAGCCGAGGTTAAAGGTGAAGGTCGGAAGGAGATCTTATCTCCAATAGCGAGGTTGAAGGAGATTTTATCTTCTGTTGACGTAGAGGCTCGGGGAGATCTCATCTCTAGCAGTCTAGGTTGAAGATAGAGCTCGAGGGAGATCTTATCTCCAGAAGTCGAGGTTGAAGGAGATCTTATCTCCTGCCGACGTAGAAGCTTAGGAGAGATCTTGAAGGAAAATCCTAATTTTCGGACCAGGATCTCTCTCT